>JAQIXD010001259.1:0-16346 GCA_034699985.1 Minunthozetes semirufus
TTTTGAAAGACTTTGAACTAATTTCTATGATTTCGATACAAATTATTTAAAAACTGAAATTCAATTCAATTAAATAAAAGTAGAGAAAAAAGTTAAATAATTTCAAAAGATTTTAATGAAATTCATATTTTATTTCCAAAAATTACTGAAAATATTTTCAAACAATTTCTGAATAATTGTTTGAAAAACAATTGATTTAAAACTAATACTTCAGTTCTTTTGTAGGATTTGTTGAAGACCTGATTGAGAGTAATCTGTGAATTGGAAATAATTTTTATCTTGTTTATTGTTCAAAACTATTCCCATTTATCCCACTAAAATGTTATCTTGCTCAATTTATTTCAAACCAATTTCAAGTCATTTGATTCGCTAAGAAAATTAATAAACCAATTGATAGGAACTCCATATGAGTTGAAACTAATTAATTTGGTTTTTATTTATTCGTTCAAAATTAAAATGGATTTTAAATGTCTGATAAAACATTTCAAATTGGTTTTACTCATTTATCTTAATATCTGTAAGCCTTCAAACTAGTTATCTCTTAACTCACTTATTCTTCATTAGGTGTGAGGACATGTTTTTGTCAATTTGGTCGGACCTACCCCTCTGATTCATATTCTTATCGAAGGCCGGACTCGGATTATGAACCTGATTATAATTATGGCTCATCCCGAGCGGTGGATGACCAGTGGTCTGATTATAGTAATTATGAGGGAACAGAATATCGTAAAGGCTATCCATATCCCGATAGGGGAGTCGCCAGTTATGATAGTTCCAAACTTGGTAATTCTGATGTTAATTCCAGAAGAATGATGAAGATATCGGATTTGAATTATTTGCCCAAAACTCGTGGCACGGGTGGGGAAAAGGTTGATCCAAAAACAGAGGAAAAGGTGGACGACCAACAGATTAACGTGAGATCTATTAGACAACAGAAAAAGGATGGTTTGGGTAAAGTGTTGTCCACAAAGAATTGTGGCGAGACTTCCGATTTGGCCGAACGTATTGTCGGTGGTTTTGACGCAACAGAAGGGGCTCACCCTTGGATTGTGGCCATTCTGAAAGACGGAGAAGCGTGGTGTGGTGGCTCTATTATCAATTCAAGATGGGTAAGTTTTATCATGATAATTGATTAAGTTTTTAATTGAAAACTTTCCAGATTCTGACGGCCGCGCATTGTTTTATGGGGTGACTCACAAACTATATTCTGTTCTTTCAAATTGAAACTCACAAACAATTTTCATTTAGTGATGAACCGGAACAGTCTTCCTGGGCTATTAGGGTCGGCACTATCAATAGAAACCAGGGACGTACCTATAAAGTCAAAAAAGGTGAGTATTGCCGATTAATCTTGGTGATTCAAGATAGTAAAATAATTACTGAAAAAGATTTTGCTCATTTCAGTGATCACACACGAGAGGTTCAATCTGGACAATATGCTAAACTCCGATATAGCGCTTATGATGACTACCAAACCAATACAATACACAAAGAAGATTCATCCAGTTTGTCTGCCCGACAATAGTTATGATGAGCCAAAGGCGCCCAAAGTAATAATAGCAGGGTGGGGCGCAACTAAGTTCGATGACGAAAATCTACCAGTTATTCTTCAAGACGTAAGTCTTAATATTGTAAAAGATGGTGAATGCGCTAAAAAGTATCGTCAGAAAAAGTACACACTCTATAAATCCCAATTTTGCACATGGAACTATAAGAAAGATGCCTGTCAGGGTGATTCTGGTGGTCCAGCAGTTGAATTAGGTCAGTTTATTTAACAAAAATCTTATTTCATTTGATTATTTCAAATTTCAAGTGAATGGTAAGGCAACTTTAGTTGGTGTTGTCTCTTATGGATCAACCTGTGCTGGTATGATATGATCATGTTCAATTTTAATCGATAACTTATTGATTTATTGATAGATGACTTTCCTGGTGTTTATACACAGATCTCATATTTTCTAAATTGGATATCAAATACAATGAATGAAAACGAAAAATGATTTTAAAATAAATAATTTATTTATTATTAAGTTTTGAAAAAATTGATGAAAAGATGAATTGTTTTTCAATGAAAAGTGAACATCAAATATATGGTTAATTTAACAATAATAGTCTATTAGCTCCTAATATGAGAGGTTGGGAACGCCGCCTAGATTGTTTGGGCGTTTTGATCCTGGTGGCCATTTTGGGTCTACCCTTTACTTCTAAGGTGGTATCGCTTGGATCAGCCGGAACTTCTGCGGCCTGATTGGCCCGAATCGATATCTCGTCGTCTCTTCTCCAGGGCTTTGGTTTACTAACTCTGAAAGGAGAGGACACAGCCTCTAAGTTTGGTCCTGAGTTGCCATAGTTTGAAACTATAATATCAATTCCACTCCACTGCCTATCCATCAAATTCTTGTTAATGTAGTGATAATAAGAGGATCCGTATCTTCTCCGAAGAGGTATTCCTAATGATCTATATTTTCCTTTGAATTGGTTTTCGTCATAATTTTGGTAAAACTGTACTAAAAGAGAACCACAATTACAACACATAATTAGATTATTTGCCACAATTAAATTTTATAGACTATTTTATCTAGTTACTTTGATTCTTGTTTATTTCTGGCTAAAACACTACAATAAGTGAAAGGAAAAATATTATTTACTTTAACTCTACTGGAAAACCATATTTTGTAATTCAATCTACTGAATAATGATCAAGGTGGTGTCTCTGATCAGCAAATCTCAAATGAAATGAATAAGAAAGTTAAAACTAATGTTTATTTTTGTTGGAAAAGTTTCTAACAAGATAATTTACAAATTAATTTCTAAACTTCAATGAGATTGATTTGGAAAAGGAGGGTACATTTATTTATTAAAAGCTAAAATTTAAGATTTACAATGTAATCTAGTTATTTAAAAAGTAATGAGATGAACCTGATTTTCTTTTCCGCGGCCTTTTTGACACTGTTTTGACACCTTTCAATAAAAGCATAAGAATTGATCAGGTTTAATCATGTTTAAAAACTCCGTTTATCTTTTAAATAATTAAAGTCAACTAAAAATTGGGTTAAAATTATTTAATTGCTTTGAAAAATCCGTAATAACACCGATTGTATAAAATAAGTATCATGGTAAACTACTATGAAATGGCTATTATTCTTGTTGCTCCTCACTTGATTGAGTTGTCAATCCCTCCTCCTTTTCCAAAATCCTGAGAATCCAATCGATGAAAAATGAGACTTTTGTATAGACTCCGGGCATCTCATCTGAAATAATCATGAATTTAACTATAAACTAGAATTGAAAGATCATTTGAACTTTGATATCAAGTTTGAGTACCTGCACACGTTGACCCGTAAGACACAATTCCAACTAGGTAAGCCACATCATCGTGGTATTCAATTGCCGGCGCTCCAGAATCGCCCTAATTTTCATTCAAATTAATTAGAGCCAGAGACCAATTTGATCAAGATGAAAATTACCTGGCAAGCATCTTGGCCTTTATTCCAGGTACATATTTGTGAGTAATAGATTTTATTCCCTTTGGCCTTGTACTTTTTGGCACATTCCATTATTTTTATAATATTCAAGATCACTTCTTGTAGAATTGTAGGCAAATCCTTGTTCTCAAAGCTGGTCTGACCCCACCCGACAACTAACAGTTTGTCGGTTTGCAGCTCTTCGAAGGGTTTCTTCGGAAGACAGACCGGTTTAACCAGTTTTGACATTTTGATGGGACGGTTGACGTGAATCAGAGCGATGTCTGAGTTGAACATATTGTCCAAATGGAATCTTTCGTGAACAATGACCTTGTCCACTTTATATGTTGTGCCTGTAGTATAGGGTTTGGATGAAAACTGAGCCATCAATTTATGATAAGATATTCCAATCGATTTCTAATTACAATTGAATTGAGAGAAACAAACCTCTATTCCTATCAATAGTTCCAACTCTTATGGCATACCTCTTGGCGTTGATGTCACTGAAAATTCATCATAATTTTAGCATGCTAGTTTGAAACATTCAAGTTAATTTACTTCATAAAACAATGTCCAGCTGAGACCACCCAGTTTTCATTGATAATTGTGCCGCCACACCAGGAATCACCTTCTTTTAGAATAGAGACCATCCAGGGGTAGGCTCCCAGTTGTGCGTCCTTTCCGTTGACAATTCTAGCCTTTCCGAAATCAGATACACCACAACCCTTCTGTGATATTAAACTCAGGGCAGGACTTTCGGTCCGACTTTTCACAGAAGGAAGGGGTCCTCTAATAGGTTTTGTGGGATTTACCACAATCTCTGAGTTAGAATTGAGAAGCTTTGACTGTTCGTCGTCTTTACGCCAGGGTTTGGGTTTACTTATCCCAAAACCAGCGAAATTATAAATACTAACGTTGAGGAAAGCCTCGAGAGGTAAATCTGTTGAATTATCTTTCATATATGGCATCCATTTTTCAAACCACTTATCAGTTATCCTGTTATTTGTTTTATCTCTTATGTTATGCTTTTGTTGACTTTTTGTCGAATAAGTCCCGAGTTTTGACTCAGTTTTAGAAAAAATTGTGCCTTTAATTCAATAGATTGACAAATATTATATTTTTCACCTCTTATTGGAATTAGATAAGACTTACTTGCGTACAATAGAAGGGTTAGGATTGTTTTGGCTGAACTAATCAGCGATAATTTAAACTTCATTTTAATATATATATCACTTTGTATTCCATATTGTATTTCAAAATCAAAATATAATTTCTTTTAATTAACTTTTGAGTCAATAATCATATGAACGGAAAAATGAATACTATTTTCAATACAATTAACAGAATTCAGTATTTTTTCAATGAATTATCGGAATATTGTTATCGATTATAGTCTACCTGTCCTTTATTCGAGCAAAGAATTAGAGTGTTATTCAAACTAATGTTGAATTTGAGGAAAATATTAATTTACTCTTTATTTGATTAATAATTAATAATTTGATTCATAAATGAGATAAAAATCATTTGATTGTAATATAAAATGTTATAAATTTAACGATTAATTTATGTCCAACTCTTGTATCAGAAGGATCAGGCAATTGTGGACAGTTGTGGTATTAAAAAGATAGGATTTATGAGAAAAATAATCACTAGAATTATCACATTTTTGTTTCAGATTAAAGACATTTCAATGAATCCAATGATTGATTACTTTTTGGTAAAAAAGATTAAAATAATTAGAATTTCGTTTAAAATATATGAATTTGTGTCTGAAGTGAAAAATATAACAAAAGTCTTATGCATTTATTGGTTGAGTGATTGGCTCTTCATTTGTAGCTTCAATTGTCACTTGTTTTGATCCATAAACTGAAACAAATCAAAGAATTTTGGCATTAGTTTCGACCAAAGAATCGATTGTTTGAAAAAAATCAGATAAAAATCAAATGAATTGTTAATCAAAACCTTTCTCTTTGAGTCCTTTCCCAAAGTTAAGCAAAACTAAAGCCATGACAACAACAGTAACGACGCGAACAATCAGAGCGATAACACCCGTCAAGTATACGGAGATCTCCAAAACCTGGTCGTCCGGTCCTAACGAGTACTGCAGTAATCAATAGACAAAAGCCAGGGATTAATACAAACAATAGTTAATTGAATTTCGAGATTAACTGTAAATCAGAGATTAGAGTCATATCTGTGCGAAAGGGAAGGCTATGATTAGGGGAAAGGTATGAATAAATGAATGAAAAACACTTTACTCGAACTAAATTCCAAATTATGATCGACGGCTCGAAAATACTTGTTATGAAAAAGACATAAACCAATGGTTTGTTTTCGAGTCTTATCTGAAATATTAAAACAGTTTTGAGACAAACATTTGAAATATTATATGAAATGTAATTAAAGTCAAGACTTTCGACAAAAACATTGATTTTATCACAAAATTGAGACAAATATTGAAATAATTTCTAATAATTAGTGGAAATACCGCAAAAACGCCAAACAATAGCCAAGAAAAGGTCGATATTGAGCCAATGCTGACCACTATCTTGTCAGTGGAAGACCATAAACTGAAGCCTTTCCTTAGCCATAGAATCAGTGAAGAACCGGCTAATTGTGCATCAAATTTCAATAGGCTTTCCTCTGCGAACATTATTTCGCACATCTTCTGCATTTTGACGTTAGCGCCGACCGTCCGATAGATCAGATTCTTTGACTTAAAATACTTTCGGCTGAAATACAGGCCACCAATGATGAGGACCGGACCGAACAGACATGTGATCACTAAACGGACCTGATTTCCAAAAAAGGAACGACATTTGAGATGACATTTGACAACATATGCTGTCCTATAATTACTGTTTTGACGGCCGATCGGTTAGAATTCGCCGAATAATTGATTATAACATAAATAAAGACAATAAGAATTGTGGCCACAAATGCCAGTAACTCAAAGGCCCGCTCCCGGAATACGCCCTACAATTGAGGCAAACCATGGAATTAATTACTGAATTAATTCATTGATCAAAATAAGGGTATTATTGAGTGGAAAGGTGTGAAAATTAGGTCAGAATAATAATGAGTGGAATTTGATGTTTGGTTTGAAATTCAATAAATTATTTAAATTCGTCTCAAATTTCAGACTTTTATTGACTAATGTTTTGAAACAAATATTTACTTAACATTACATAAGAGGAACGGAATGACTGATTTCCCTCACAACTCATGAACGGGTGGGGCAGGACTCATGGCTGTCCCTCAGGTACTTAAGAATGTTTGGCGACCCCTCTCCCCCTAAAGAGGTTTTGAAAACTCAATTTAAATCAACAAAAAGTGGGTTTAAGTAAAAACTATTCGGTATTTCATTAAGAATACATCGAAGGGAAGGGAGGAAAGGGTTAGAAATGATAGATCAAAATGAGGTGAAGACCTGCCAGACGTAGACAATGCAGAAGATGGTAGTCCAGGACAGGAGAAAAGCAAATGTGAAGTCAGGGTTGGATGAGTCCAATGCGATCAGTCTTTCGGCTGTCAGCCCAAACACCACCAGAAGACTGAGTAGTGATGTCATCGAATAAACCCATTCCAGTCGTGATAATGCAGTTAATGAACGAGTCTTCAGAGGAATACAATTAATAGGTTTGTTGACAACTAAAGGAGTGGTCACTTACGGGTCCGATAATTGTCTGTTGCGTCTGTGGGTTAGGTCTGAGTCCGAGATCTGCTATCGTATAGACAGTCTGTTGAGCGGTCTGTTCATCGCCTGAAGAACTTGAGGCCACAGTTGTTGCGGTCGATATGGAAGAGTTGTTCTCATTTCTGGACATTATTTGACAATTGATTCAACAAAAAGTGTTTTTTTTAAAAATGAGTAAAAAATAAATAAAATAATTATAAAATCAAATCAAAGATAAAAACATTTCATTTCCGTCGAAGTGATAGTAAAGTCACAAAAAATAAATGATTTCTTTGAATAAATGAAAACTTTGTTTGTCTTTTGGATCTGTTTCTCATTGAAGAAGACATCAAACAAATTGTTTCAACTATTGGTTCAAAGCAGTGGGCGTTCAGTGCATGTGTTGTTTGTTTTGTTTCTATGACTACTAAATACAGTCAACTTTTGTAATAAATAACTAATAAAAGTTGAAAATCTTGGACATTTTGGAGAAGATTTTTGAAATCACCATGAAAAAGGTTTCAATTTTCTATAATAATTGAATATTTTTTAGACCAAATGACACAGATTTCTACTATGGGGAAAACCCTCCAATTTGACACACCATAGGTTACTTTAAAACGAACTCAGACTGTGTTTGAGGAGGTTTTTCAATCTTTTAGCGCTATTTTTGTACTAAAATACTTTAGTGAATTTGTTCTTGTTCAAAAACTTGTTTTATTTGAAAACAATAAAATCTTTTTCATATCAAATGAACAGAATAGATAAGACTAACAGATAAGATATATACTAATAAAATGAAATTTATATAAAGATTTTTGAAAAATAGCAAGGTGTCACCAAATAGGTGATAAAAATCTATAAAAATCTAATTAAACTATGAAAACGAAAATACAATAAATTAAAATATGGTTTTTCTAAACTCTATTTCAGATTTTTCTCAAAAAAATAAATGATTTAAATATAACTTAAAAATAGCTTTTGAAGGCATTCATGATGTGCTGTGTGTGAGCCTCACGAAAGTGGACAGTCGTGTTGAGTGATCGCTGCTAAATGACGAAACCAGGAGCTGTTCCTCTCTGAGCATTTCGCGGTTTGGTCTTCGCGTGAGTATATCCGACGGATAGAACTCTGGTCTGCATTTATTGAGATTCTCCGGCATTGGGATACGTGGATAGGATGATAGGGTTGACTCCAGTACCTCAATGGGATCTCTTACCACGTGAACGAATGCGCACCGGGAGCCAAAACTGCAGTACCCATCGAATTGGAATGTTGTGCAAATTCGTGTCTTGTAATGGGGGCGGTTTACCTCTTGCGCTCTGAGCTCGTGGAGGCCGTGCGCGAACATACATCTGTTGCCGTACTCGCAATGACCAAACTCGTAGAAGTGGCGACACTTTTCTGTCTTGAATCTTGGGTTAGACTTCAATGGCTGCTTACCTTTGATTTGTTCCGGTGCTAACACTTCCTTCAAGATCTCTGGACAAGTGGCCACCTCTTTCTCGGGTTTAATTGCAAGACGTTTGAAACACACTTTGTTTGGCGATGGTTTGATCTCGAGTAGCAATTGATTGATGCTTAGCGTTGATTCAGTGTAGAGGATATACATTTCAGCGATAAAATTGTGAATAAAATGGTATAAAACACAGACTTTTTGAAGATAAAAGTGATTAAAAGTCAAATGAATTTACAATAAAATTAAATATCAAAAACAGTTTTATAATAAAATTGTGTTAAAAACTTTGGAGACTCTCCTCTTCTAAAGCTATTACTTAAATGTGAATTTATTTTTCAAAATCATTGAGTCTTTTATTCAAAATTTTAAATCAATTTCATACAGCGTTTGACAGTGAGTACAACTAATTATCATTTGCATTTAGTACAATTATTTTCTAATCAATGAGAATTTTTTACTGAAATTAGCAAGCTCATAACCCCGTATGTGGTCATTTTGTGCAAATTCCTACAAAAGTTTGAGAATCTTACAAAGTTTTTCCATAATTAATCTAGGATAATCAAAGTTTAAATGGAAAAATTGTGCAATTATTGGCTATTTGTAGACTTTTACGAATAACGTGATCAATAGATAATATTTGTTTAATCTACGGATAGTTTAAAACCACAACATTTGTTATTAAACAAGTCATGAGATTCACAGAACTCTCAATTTAGGCACTGATTTGCGTCAGAATTCAATATCAAGTTTATATTGTGAACAAAATCAGAGAGAAATTCAATCAACTTTTTAGACAATATTTAATTAAGTGACTGATAACTAGGGATCAGTTGGAAATCCTCTTCAAACAGAGTAATACACTCTCAATATGAGTATAAATACAGAATTAGAGCCAAGAATAGACTTATTTCATGAAATATTCTTTAAAAATGAGTTTAACTAAAATTTCCATAAAAATTATTCTTCTTTTGTCATTAAAGTCAGTGTTTTCTCAATTGATTTCAGACTTGTATTCGGATAATTACGCGCCGGTATATCGAGATGCTGGTTCTTATGAGGATAACGCAGGTCAAAAGGAGAAAATATTCCTCAATAAGACCACATACAGTTCTTACAGCAAGTATATAAGACCAGGAGATAAATTGACTAGTAGACACAAGAATGAGTCCTATCCTCTAATTGTAATTTTAATTGATTAAGCAATTTGTATCTGAAGCTCATTTCATTTAACTAGGTAAATATGAGTATGGATATGATTTCACTGAATGAGTTTAATGAGTTCGACTCTGAGTGCACGATAACCCTGAAAATGGACTTAGAGTGGTTTGATGAGAGGCTCAAATATGAGTCAAATGATTCCGATCTGATATCAATGGACATCAACCATTACGAGCGGATCTGGTACCCAAAGCTCACCGTCCCCAATATAAAAGAGCCAGGCTCACTTGAACTCCACGGACAGTCTAATGTTATAGCGTTTAGGACCAGACCCGACGGCTACGTCTTTCTCCGCACAAAGTTTGTATATTCTGTGAAATTCTTGATAAAAGATTTGATCAGAATTTTGGTTTAGTTTCCAACTGAACCTCTTCTGTCAGCTTAACTTCAAGTCCTATCCATTCGACGTTCAGAAGTGTACCATAAAAATGGAGATTCGGGATCATACTATTGATGAATTAATTTTATCATGGCAAATTGACAACGCATTCCAGAATAGTGACCGGTTCCAATTGGCCGGTTTTAGTCTTCTGGACTTTGAATTATTCAATGACTCAGTTTATATGGATCTTATTGAAGGCGACAAAGCCAGCAGGGTCAAAGTCGACCTTTACCTCAAGCGAGACTGGTATCACTTCTTACTTGATGCGTACCTGCCTTCAGGCCTATTCGTGGCGATGTCCTGGTTGTCATTTTGGCTGGAAATATCTGCAGCACCTGCTAGAATCACTCTGGGTAAGTTTGATTTACTTGATAGATTTATCTTGCTAATGTGGAAATGAGATTTTGAAACAAACAGACAGCTAATAGAATTATAATTGAGCAAGTTAAGTTTTCTTGTGCTTTGAGCTGTAATATTTCCTTTCGAATTTGTTAAGATAAAATTATCATGCAAAATCATTCATTTTGAGTGTGAATCTCGAAAATTTAATTGAATTATGATTAGGTATGACCACAATGTTAACTCTGGTCACGAGTTCGATATCTTCGAGGGAACGGCTGCCAAAAGTGTCGTACATCCACGCACTGGACTTATGGACAGCACATTGTATTTGTTTTGTGTTCTTATCTCTGATTGAATACACTTTTGTCAGTTATTTATATCAAACCGACAAAAGTAAACGCGAGACACAAAAGTCACTCCAAAAGAACTTATCCGCCCTTTCAGTGGCATCAATGGCCACACATACCATCTCTGAGTATTTGGATGTGCCCGTAAGCAATTAAAATTTATCAAGTTTATTTTTATATAACCAGGTAATCTTATTATGCATAGGATATACAGAAAAACAAGGTTTCCCTGACTATACCCGATTTGGCGGCTAATCTGAGAAGACTAAGCGAGGAAAGCAGTTCAACAAACTCAGATTACTCAGAAGTGGCTGCACTCAAGCCTTATTCTACACACAAGAGAAGCAAAAGAAGCTCATTCCTGAGTAGGATGTTTCAGATTAATTGTCCGAATCAGGAATTGGCTCAGGATATCGACCGAAAATGTCGTTATATTTTTCCACTTTTGTTCCTTATCTTTAATATTATTTATTGGACTTCAGTTAATGTATGAAAGTTATCCAGACCTTATTTTCAACATATGTTTTATGAAGTTTTCAATTCAATTTGTTTTTCAGTAAGATAATCCTTTTCAACTTTTATTTGGAAAATAACAAGAACAAAGAACACCTTGTTAATTGTAAAATGTTCACCTGTGTTACAATGAATAAAATATGAAATATTTATTTTGAAAATTATTACTCAAAAGAAAATATTAATCTTAGATTAAGCGAAAGAAATGCCAAGAACTCGAAATTGCAGTTTTGGATCAATCGTTAAGAGGAGTGTCCTGAGTATATTATTTAGTTTATTTTGTGTTTTCCAGTGTCTCTTAACAAGATTAAATTTCTAATTGTGAAAATATTTTGAAGAGCTGGAATAAACAGTTCCAATTATCATGGTAAACTTTTATTTAATTTGATCTTTCAAATGTTTGAACTAATGGTTAGACGTGACAAAACATATATTAAATTAAATCTAATTTCCATCGAACGATGACCAGGATGGATAAAGAATATAATATTTTATACACTCCTTGACATCAGAGATAAAATCTCAAATCATTAGAAATGATTGAATAACAGAATAATAATGACTTCAATGACTTCATCGCAAAAACTGCTGAATAATTGAATCAAATAATAGAGAAAAATGTAATTTCACTTATTTTCCACTGAAATAGGAACAGGTTATTAGTTTTCACTTTCACAACAAATTCATTTTATTACTCATTTGATTATTAGATAATATTTCAAGAAATTCAAAACATGTCAGCCTTTAAGACATCCAAAGAAAAGCTTAACAAATCATTTGAGTCAACCCGTAATCAATTGATCATAATTTTGATTTTGTGGTAAAATTTGTGATAATTTTCTTCATTTTCAAGTTAAAGCCTTCAAACAGCAGCGACTGCCCGCCTGGAAGCCTGTCCTCACCAGTGGAACAGTATTGCCATCCTTTTTCTTGATAGGTTTTTCCCTAATCTCCATAGGAGTGGGTCTTCTATTCCTATCCTCGAGCGTTCAAGAGTTTGAATTGGATTACACTAATTGTTGGCCATTATATGGGATCAAGTCTTGCGCTCAGACCCTAGATGACAATCCATATTATTCTGGGTGCAAATGTTGGTTCAAATTCGAGTTGAATGAAGACTTTTTATCCTCAGTTTATGTCTATTACGGACTCAAAAACTATTACCAAAACCACAGATTGTATGAGAACTCCTTCGACGACAATCAATTGATGGGCAAAGTTCAGGCTTCGAGTGATTGCGAGCCCTTCAGATACAAGAGAGTCCCCTCCGGGCAACAAATACCTATAGTTCCCTGCGGTACGGTTGCCAACAGTCTGTTCAACGATACGTTCCGTATTTGGCGTCACGACATCGATACTAATCTGGCCGAAGAGGTTCCACTCTTTTTCACTGGAATAAGTTGGCCATCAGATCAATATTGGTATAACAATCCTCGGGGTAATTCTAATTTATCATTATATTCTCTCTAAAATTGACTTTAAAATACACTTTGACATACTTTTAGGACTTCCAATAGAGGTTGCATTCGCTAATTTCACGAACCCTCCCTATTGGCGAAAGTATATCTGGCAATTGGATCCGAAGAACCCAAACAATAATGGATTGAAGAACGAGGCACTGATCGTATGGCTGAGAACAGCTGCCTTTCCTGAGTTTCGTAAACTTTATGCCAGAGTTAATCACCTGATCGGTAGTGTATACGAAAAGTCATTACCAAACGGACATTACTTCTTGGAAATTGATTATAGTATGTAAAAGACTATACAATTTAAACAAGATAATTTTCAATTGAAAATTCTATAGATTATCCAGTGACCAGCTTTGCTGGCAGTAAAAGTCTAATAATTGGTAACACCTCTTGGATTGGCGGCAAAAATATATTCTTAGGAATCGCTTACATTGTCTTTGGATCTCTTATATTGATTATGACATCACTTCTACTCTTCGTCCACAAGAGATACGGAATGAGGTATCGGTTCTTCAAAATCAAAGAATTGTTTTCAAAAATTGATTGAATTTTATATTAATTTTTAGCAAAATTGAAAGAATAGCCATAACAGAGAAGACCCCTTACTTTAGTCACTCAAAGAAAAAGAGGCTAAACTTTAAGATATTCCGAAAAGTTAATAACAAGATAAGAGGCGATCGTAATCATCAATTTTAATCTTATCACATTTTTAACCTTTATTATTTTAAAATAACATCTGTGATAAAAGAGTAGTAGTATTACTCATTTGAAACTTACCTCATATTTTATTCCATTAAAGTTTTAATTACTTAATCAATAATTTTATTGCTTTTACAAAAAATGTTCAATTTATTGAATTAACCATGATAGAAATTTTATAAGAATTCATAGCAATCAATCAAAGAACCCATTCCTATAATACCCGGTATACCATGAATTAGCTTTTTGTTGGGCATTCTTTCCAATGTCTGAATACTTGTTATAAACCCTTTAAATGTCGAAAAAGAATTAAAATTATTCATAAAAATGACTTTACTTACGGCGAGAGTTTTCTTTCTGAGGGAAAGGCAAACAAATCCAGATCTAAGTCGTCGTCAATCAAACTGTTTGTCAAAATTAACTCCCAATCAAAGGATTACCTCAAATATAGAGTAATACTTACGGATAGTAATTGAAGTTTGGCTCAATTGGTTCCGATGGCTCATCATAATCGTAGTGATCACTTTTATCATAATATGGATTGGAATTCATTGGATGTATTTCGTGTCCAAAGTATGGAAAGTTGAGGAAATTATTGTGGAAGTGATTAATACTACTTATAAACGCCGATGAGATGAGACTAACATTGATTTCTAGGGTTAGAACTAAGAAAACGGTTAAAACTTTAGCCATTTGGCAGTCGGTGGCAGTTGTTGTCTACCCTTCAGCAGAAGAATCTGTTATAAAGAGTCTTCATTGAAGACAATCATTTAATTGTGAATTGATTTACAACTTTTGTTGTGTAAAACATATTCTCTAATCATAAGTAAAGTCAATGTTTTGATGAACTTATTAAACAAGAATTTGTTTTAATTATGTATTGTGTGATGAGTTTTATGTCACCCATAGAGTCAACCTTATGTCCCATTTCTATCATAAGTTAAGACAATGAAAGTGAAACTTTTAATACCAAAGTGAAGTGGGACATAAGGTCTCCATTTTCTTTGGATCAATTGGTCAGATAGCTTTATGATAGCATTAATATGGTCATTTTTCCTTAAATCTCTTATCACTGAAAGCACTTCAAATAAATTGATTTCATTCTTTTATATCAAAGATTGAAATAAATTATTAATAATTTTAATTAAAATATTGTTTGCTTTGGACTTAATTTTCGCATTTATTTCAATCAATTTTAGAATTTTTCCAATAAATGACAAATCATTAAAATATTGCAACAAAATGATAAATGCTCAGAATAATCATAAAATGAAATAATAATATTTTTATAACGGATGATAATTATTAAATGTGTTGAACATAATTAGTATTATTTTGAATGTCTTCGTCTTCATTAGTTTTATTTAGGTTTCGGACACTTTCCAAATATGTTGGCGGATGAGGATTAATCTCTTCGTACGGGGGAAGTCCCTCAAAATTAGAGGGATGAGAATCTTGAGAATAATAGGGCGGTAATTGGCGGCCATCAAACTCAATGGTCTGCATTTCAATGACCGCATTATTATTGCTATTACTGTTACTCCGATTGAAAAAGTGGTACGAATTAAACCGAAGTCCATACGCCCGGCCATAGTCTCGCATAAACAATGACTGTGGCTGAAGGACCTGCTCTATAATCCGTTCCCTCAGTTGTCGGGCAAATGAAAACGATATCATTGTTATGAAAATATAAAGAATAGTCAGAAACCAGAATATGGGCGCAATTATCGACGAATATATCTCTGTTACCACCGATAGTGTCATAAAAATGGAGAACAGAACAGTACAGCAATAGTTCTCTTTGAAGGAACCGATTATTCCGATCAAAGAGAACAGAATAGAAAGAATTGACTCAACCATAAGAGTTCGGTGGACGACCTCCTAAGAGGAATAGTTTTTATCTCATTATATATGGAATTCGTGGTAAATATTCTTTGAAAAGAGTGGTTAAATACCTGATTCTCATCGTACAAAATGGCGATATTCTGGCTGAAGAGGATCAGCATTAGATCGAAGTAAATGAGGACAAAACAAATGGCAAATAAAAGCCATTTATGACAAACAAAACTACAAGACTTTTCTATTCTCGAAGACATTTGTCGAATAGTTTGGACTAAATTATTGCAAACATTTATTGAAAAGACTGAACCACTGATTCTGTTCCACAAAATGAGCGAAAATATATCACATTTTAAGAGATTCTTGTAATAAAAATCGTATTTTATTGTTATTATAATATTTTTCGTTAAACTTATCGTTAGTTTTATTAATTTATTGACAGAACTATTGATAAGAAAACTCTTTATGTAATTAAAAATAATCACTGAATTGAAGAACAGGTGAAAAATATTCCATAAAATTCTGGATAAAAATACGAATAGTTTTACACTTCAAACGAAAAGTCAATTAATTTATGGATTAAATCAAAGAATTAATTGTTTTTCAAAACAAATGTTTTAATAAATAAATTGAATTCAAAGACAAAACAATTAATGAATTTAATTATAAAATAAGAAATCAAACAAAACTTATTTGTCTTCTTCTTTGGTCGATATCTTATGGGACAGCAGTTCCTTCCACTGGTCTTCAGGCAGTTCCTGAGCCCAGACAGGAATGTTGTCTTTCGGTAACGTAAAGCCTGACATCAGAGTCTTGATTACGTCTATTCTATCTGTTTATTGGACACAGAATTGGATCAAATTACCGGATTTTTCTGTTAAGAATCATCAGCCAACTTTATAGTATCAGACGCGCAATTAAGCTAACATTTAAGAATC
>JAQIXD010001260.1:0-16344 GCA_034699985.1 Minunthozetes semirufus
CTGGTCTTATATCTAAGTATAAGACCACCCTTTCTAGAAATTTTAGATATAAGACCATGGTCTTTTATGCCAGGTAAAACGGTACCTGAGTCCATTCAATCAGATTATACCATATTATGAATAATTGAGTGCATTTTCACACGAAAATAAATTAATGATTTGTCTAAACAAGAGTAAACATTGTTATATTCTTAACAAGAACACAATAAGGCTTAAATACGAATTTATATGAGCTTGATAATTTATTTTCAAATACAAACGATAAATATTAGAGGTTTTCAATCAAATATTTGTTTCATAACGATTAAAATTGATGTGACAAAGTTGGATGACCTTCTTTATATTGTTCATATTATTTATATTGTTTAGTATTGATCAAAATTATTGAGTTGAATAAACATGCAATGATTCAAACTAGCAATTCCTTGTGAGCAAAATAAATTATCTCCGGTTAGAAGAGAGCACAGAATAAAATAAATACCGATATATAAAACATGAAGTGACAAATTCATAAATTAATTTTCTCGACGGGAGCTCTCCTCTCTTGTATTGAGTGTATGTGCGACTGGGACTTGAGGGGGGAGCCGAGAGAGAAAAAGACTGAGCGAGCAATAAATCCAATATTTTTATACTGTTGTGATGAATGGCGACTAAAAAGCATAAATGTGTTCACAAAAAATAGAGAAGAAGTTTGAGTTAATATATAATAAATAATATTTTTTATTTGAAAATATAAGTAACGAATAAAATGCTATAAATTAGAGCCAAACAAAACACAATATGTATGAAAACAGTCATTATATTTATGTCTGTCCTCTGATTCTGACTTCTCCTTCCATTATATTCACAATTTATGGCAATTTCTGGGAATTAATGCACAGAAATCATCATTTAATAAATGTGTCCGAACATCAACTTTTTGAATCAAATTATTTTTAAATTCAATATAAATTCAAAATTCAATTCTATTCCGAATATATTTATTGAAATCCATAAAAACTATTTCAATACCAGGAATGACCGCAAATGGCATCAAATATTAAGATAATAATCCAGTAAATAGATATTCATAAGAATTGATGAAATTATTCTTGTTTTTCAGCCATTTATTTCACTCAGAGTCTAATGAATTGACTAAAAATAATAAGATTACAGTATTTTAGGCATATTTTTAGGTTTTAATAGATAGTCTCGAAAAATATAAATGCAATCAAAAGGCAAACAATGAATGAAGTGTTAAAAACACTCATAAAAAGATGAGGGAATACATGATATAGAGATTATGTATATTCTTATGGCTATAGTTCTTATCAGTTGTGAAGTTCACACATTGAAAAATTAATCTCTAAATAACAATAATAAAATGATCCTCATATTTATTATTCGCAGTGAAATACCATAAAAATCTTTATATTAAGAAAATTTATCCGAAAATTATTAAAGAAAATTATTAATGAAATGTTGGACACGAACTATAAATTCAATAGATTTTTGGGCAAAAATTAATTATACAATAAATTTATGGCGAATTAAGTGACGCACAAAATATGGTATAAAAGGCGGCCCACAATATATTTATAACCAAATAAACAGAGGGGCGACAAAGGAATGGCTTGTTTTTGGGATCAAAACAATAAGTATTGCAATTAGTTTTAATAAAGTACCAAATAATCGGCTGTTTATCCAGTTTTCTACCCCCTGAGGGATACCTAACATGGATTCTATAGGCACAAGTAGTACTGCTATGCCTCCCACTGGACGCCACTGGAGTGGGAATGGAGTGAAAGCTTTAGAAATAGATTATAAGAGGAATTCTATGACTTAAGAATTTGACTAAAGAATTATATATAAGAATTATATATTGGACTACAAATAGTCAGAATCTGAATATATATCATCGCTTATGGCTTAAGAGCCTCTGAATAGAAAAATAGAGAATTTATTTCTTAACATAAAATAAAAGTCCAGAAGAAAAATGCGGTCCAATGAGGGACTGATTCACTGAAAGCGAGATTTCTTTCATTAGATTTGATTTTTCAAAAGAGGAAAACATTGTGAGAGTTAAGTCTAAAGTCAAATATTGAACGATAAATGAGAAAACTGGGTAAATACCAGTGGAAAGGGTAACAGATTTATCATATTCTTTGATGGATTTCAGGCAAAAAGTTGTTAATAAAATAGAGATTTGTTTCAACTTTTAAAAACTTCTCTTTAAATACCAGTTTTCGGTTCAATTTGGGAATACATGGGATTAGGTGTGAGGTTAAGGAAAGTGTGGTTTCTATCCCAGCGTTCCTCTCATATAACATAACTCATCATTTTGTGAGGGATTTAAAGACAATTATTTTCTTTCACTCAAATTATAAATTCTTATATATTATATACGAATATAAAAAGCATTATTAGAAAAGATCTTAACTAACAATTTACCCCATTTTTATGGCTCAGACCTCTGTTTGGGAATATTTATACATAAATTTGAGTAAAATCTTGGCTTAGAATTAATAGCTTTGAATCCCTTCATAGAGAAAAATATTCTGTCATTTCTTGTGATATATTAATGAGTTTTTAGGATCCGAACCATTATTTTTTGGCGAAGAATTAATTTGTTATGAATTTTCATACATAAAGAACAGAATCAGAATATTCTTTCATTTAAGAGAAGAGAATTTATTTGTATTTCATTCTGTTTTGAGTAAAAGTACTCCTAATATGACCGCAAGAATGCTCTGAGCGATCAGGAGCTCCAGTATTCAGTATATAAATAAAAGATTGAATTTTCTTATATTATAGAAATTGTCTGACTTTTTATATTAGAATACTTTGTAAGGATAGCCAAGGTATCCAATTTTGACAAATAAGATTTGAGATCTAAATTGAAAAACAGGTCTTTTGCTGGTTGTTAAACAAGAATACATTTTCAGACAATTGTAGCTAAAGATGTATTATTCGAGTTTAAACACAATCTGTTTCCATAACAACCAGTTTTTCAAGTCTACACCCGATTGCATCTGGCAGTGCCTTTGAGCTCAATTTGAGACCAGATTACCGGCAAGTCTTCAGAGGAATTGAGTGCAGAGGAAAAAATAATTTGAAAATTGCATCAAATTATTGACTCATTGATTGAATTTGTTGTTGAACTCCGTATTTGTGAATCAAATTTATCGATCAAACGATTGGCAAAACTATTGACAATAAAGTAGTCGTATTTCGTGAGTTATTATGCAATTCATAAATAATACCATTTGTCAGGATTTGCATCAAATTCAGAGTCAGAGGCAAACATAACAGCAGAGCACAGCCAGAGAGCGGTGTATCAGAGCTCTGAGTAAATAATGTTTGGACAGACATCGAAAGTGAATTATATAACCGATCGAAGGAAAGGCATATTATGTCAAAACATTTCTTCAGACACTGTTTTGCTCTCCTTTTGTCTCCTAAAGCAGTGCACAGTTATTATCGAATAAAAAGCATGTCTTCAGCCATGTCTTCAGCGTCTTCAATGTCCTTCATGTCTAAAGACATATCAAATACAGTCTATTCTTTATTTAAGAGACACGAATACAACACAAATACAATTTATATCTTTCTATTCAATTATAAAAACATAATTAAAGAGAGGCTTATATTCCGTCGGAAACGTTATATACTATTATTTGAATCACTTTCGACAGCAGTTTCAGTGAACTCAACAAAACTTCATATAAAGAGAGAGAAAGAGAGGAAAATATAAAAATTTTATTTAACTAATGGTTATTATTGACTGTTTTGTTAGGCAGTCATCTCTTGCTACAGGATTTTTCATGTGTTTTATTACTATATATAATATAGATTTTTATTACCCGACCATATATTACAAAGACATATAGCCTTTGGGTAAATACGGAGCAAAACTTTTGTGCAAAGAATAGACTCAAAATTTAATAGAGAAGGCATTAGAAAAATATGCCATCCCTTTTGATGTGCCACTAAGATGTTGTTGAATCAATTTCTTTTCATTCTGTGCTCTCCTTGAGATAACCAGTCCGTCAATAGCTATGTTATACAGATTTCTGGTGTAAATTCAATATTAATACAGTTATATACCGTTATATGAGCTGTTCTGAGGGTATAACCACTCATAAGAGGGTTTGAACTAAACTTTCGATTCAAAGATCGAAAAGTAAAACAAAAGAAGAGATAATAACAGAAAAACTTTGTTTCCTAAAGAGATGTCTGAAAATTCATAGAAATGGAAATCAAATACAATATTTGGACAGAGATTTGAATTTGAAGTGAGTGTTCCGGTAAACAAATAGCCAAAAGTGAAGAATATTTGCACAACATTTCTCTTATAACTCTTTTTTCAAATGAAGACTATTTTTGTGAACACTTTTCTAATACACAAAAAAAGTCTTAAAAACAAAAAGGATTTGATTTTAACGGAAAAAATTCAGAGAAAATTAAAAATTGTTTTTCATTTTAATTTGTGGAAGAATTTAAGGCAGAACAACAAAAGAGGTGAAATTGAAAAGCGCTTGTATTTGAAACGAGTAAATATGAGCCAATTCTCATTGGGTTTGATATTTGTATATAAAAAGCAAAAACATTTTGTGATGCAGGCGTTGATCACAAAGGGATCCCAATATTGATTGCAATGACGTTCAGCACAGCATATAATGAGTGAATAAAAATAAAAATCTGATTCCTGTTTAGTAATGGCAAAGAGTCGAGCCATTGACTCAAAAATACTAGATTACGGTCCAGAATAGCGCACAGGGAGGAAAGGAAAGTAATAATTGTTGTGACGCTTACCTCTATGACGATTGGTCTGTTTGTCAAACATCAACATCGCGTCTTCAATCTGTACAATCAAAAGATACACACAATTAGAATAATGTTTTTCAAGAGTATAACACAACTGAATAAATTCCAAACTATTCCTTCCCATTCATATTAGGATAAGTTTCCAGAGATTCTGGCCAGAGATGGCCAGAGGTGTAGAAACTTATCAAAATCACATTAATCCTGACCTAACCATCCCTGTAATCAACTCTAATTAAATTTTCAAACATCTAGTTTCCTATTTTGAAAAAGTATATTAAAATCTACCCGTTCTTTGCTAGATAAATCCCACCAGCAAAAACATATCCTGGTATTTATTCAGCGATAAACGCAATTCATAGACTATTTTTAGCGCAAATCAATTCAAATATTATTCACTCTTTGTATTCACAAACAAATATTAGATTCAGTTTAGACTCAAATATGAAAATTGTTTTCTTTGAGTAAATGAATGAAAATTTATTCAAATATTCTTTCAATAAATCTTTTGTTGGGAACAGATTTCCGAAGTAATTATCTTTAATTTTTATTGAATATAATTAACAGAAATCCAGTGAATGGTAAAAGAAATAATTACAGAAGATATTTGTACTTGATTCAAAAAACGTGTATAATTAAGGCTATTATAACCAGAATTAATTGTATAGGAGTCGAGAGAAAGGGCTCCAAATCACGAATGACTCCATGAAAAAGACAAAAATTCAAATGCCATTCATTGAGGAATGGTATGAAGGGTTTGCAAGTCCTCCTCAACAGCCTCTCCCTATTCACCAGAAATGAATTGAATCCAAAAGAAAATAAAAACTATTTTGTGCGACAATACATGAATTGTGTGAAACGTTATGATTATCTCTGGAAGTGATTTAAATTTTTGCTATTCGGCCAACAAATCACTGACTAATCATTTATTATTATTAATGCCATGACTTTTGCCACTTATAACTCAATATAGACGACAGTGGGAACGGGTTTACGGGTTTAGGACACAAATTGTGAAAAATTGTCGCTTCACTGCAATACATTAGTGCATTAAACCGTAGCTCAATGTATATACAATGTATAGACGTTTCCACTCTTTGGTCGTATATTTCAATCGTTATTATATGAAAATAAGCATTTTTGATGTCAGAAAACCAGATGACATTAAATACTGTTCCTCGTCATTCTCCCTTTCTCTCCTCTCCCTTAACCCTCTCCTCATAAGAATAGATTACAATTCATATACAAATACAATGCTTTGAACGGATCCACGCATTTTGTTCAGAGGAGTGAAAGTTACAGAAAATTTCGCACATTTTTGCATATCTGTGCAAATAATTTACTGTCTGACGTCTTTTGGTAGGATATTCAAGTCGAACTGACCAGAATAAAAATAGATGAGAGTGAATAGTTAGAACTGGAACTGAGCGATTCGTAAGAGGAGGGGAATAAATGTGTAAAAATATTGATCGAAATTCAAGTCTGGAATTAAAATATGTGATTAAAATCCAAATTATATTTAAGGGTTTATTGAGTGAGCCCTTGGCTACTCTTATGCCTGTCATTACAATAGGAGTATAACTATAAGCATCTCTTAGACTAATGTTAATACTAATGGCATTCAATGCATCACTAAATTCATTCTCTATTCACTCGATTCTGGGCTCACATATTGACTGACTCTTACTTTAAGCACTTTTTCTCTCTTCTCAGCACTGATTTATGCCTGAAATGCGTTTTATTTCTCCATAATATTATACAATATTATGCTCTCCTCTAACTGTTAAATGCAAATGAAGTTAAATATTGAGTCAAAACTAAAAACTCTGCCAACGATTCAAATGAAACAAAACATAAGAGACTGTAGTTTAGAGTCGAAACACAAGCGAAACAAAAAAAGGTTTATTAAATAAGTTTTAAAATAAAGCAATTTCTGGGAAAATCGTGTAATAAAAGTAGTGTTTCAACTGAAACCTGTGCTTAAAATGCGGACAACAATAATAAATTTTATTGTATTCTGGTTTATATGAAAATATACAACATTTTTGGCTAGAATTTTGAAATATTCAAAAGTCAAGAGCCTTTCAAAACTACTTCGAAACAGAATATCAAAGAATATTCTGTAATAAAATCAAACTATTGATCGAAAGTTAATTATCGCGAAAGAAACAAATAAACTATTAGTGAAAGAAGATTTTCATTTGATTCCCAGGAATCACATAAAATGCAAATGAATGCCAGAAATGAGTGAAAAATATTGAAAAGAAATTCCGAATCAGATTTCGCTTTGAATTCAATTCATTCTTGTATTTTGAGTCAGAATTCTTGAGGAGAAGCAAAAAACTGAGTAAATACTGATATGTTGTATAACGTTAAACATCTTTTCAATTTATAAAATATTCATTTTATACAATATATTCAAACATTTTATATTCGACTTTATATTCAATTTTTATTTCAATCTAAATATGAAATATCCCAGCGATAAGTCTCTTCTTTTTGCTTAAGGCCTCAAATATTCCAAATGTTTTTGGTTTTGGTTAACGTTAAGGATATCTGAATCTAATTCTTAATTCATGTTATGTTATGTTTGTATGAATTGAACGAACTTTTACTCCAAAATGAATATCAAAGATGTTTTTAAAAATGTTTTTCATCCAGAGCTCAATAATTGAATTGAATTGGAGTACGAAGTTTTTGCACAGAATTTCCGGAATATTTATTAAAATATTTTTAGTATCAGTTATTTGTGAACAACTTTTTACTTTACTTATATTTCTTTGGATCTCAAAGACTACTCATTGGGACTGAAAATTAAATTTGAAGCAAAAAATATCTGATTATAAGTTACTAATCATAGATTTTTATACAAAAGTAATGCATTTATTATTTTATATCTCTTTAATAATTTGTGCTAAAGATTGTCAATCGTTAATTTATTCAAATGATTTTATTCAATTTTGGTTGAGTTCAGCCCAAAAAATCTGTTGTCTGGAGAGAGCTTTTGTTGAATAAAAAGCTCTAAAAATGTTGACGCAAATCAACTATTCAGATGACCTGAAAATTTTGCTCGAAAATACTCCCCTGAAGATTCCCCTGAGCATTTGCCTGTGCATCTCTGGTTATTGTCATTTAGTCAGTAAAATTTCTAATGCATTAAAAGGCATATAATTTTGGATTACATATACGGTGTATGTAATCAAATGATTTGTTTAATATTCATCTCTTTCATTCATTTTCACACAACCGCTCCCGCCCTTGACTTTTATGATTTCCCAAAACAGAATACCCTTCGATAACACGCAAAATAAAAGGTTAGATATTAAGGGGTATGTATCGCATGAGTGGTGTATCAAAGGAGAGGGGACTGTCTTCAGGAGTTTAAAATCTATAGAAAAATCTAATTAAGAATTTTATTAACAAAAACTTAAACTGTTATTAACGACAATTTCCGCATCAAATCTGTTGAACCGAAAACAATATTAGATTCACTTAATTGAAGAGCTTTTTAGTAACCATTCATTCATTGGATTCACTTCTGCATCAAAAGTGACATATTTTTAATAAATTGAATCAAAAGTTATTCAATTGAATGGAGAGTTAGGGAAAGGAATGCATATCTAATGAGATAACAATCAGTACTTAAATCACAAACAAAAGGCTTTTAACAAAATATTTAACAGAAATATTTCGATACAATTCTGAACTCGTGATCGAAATTAGCGATGAATTGCAGGAAAAATTAATTACAAAACTTAGATAACAAACAAAAATGATGGACAGGTATATGAGAGATGAGTCGGCACTCCATGGGTTTGATTATAAATTTTAATTCTGGTATAAATGAAAAATAAGTGATAGATATGAGAATTAATTATAATATTCATTGAATTGATTACGATTTTGTGCCGACGAATAGGTTTTAGGAAAATAAGTTTTTCTTTATTTTCTATTGAATAGTGTTTTGCTTTTTATACCCCGAATAACAAAATGCAAAATCACTTATACTATAGGAATAGGAATACAAAATCTGAATAAATAATAAATAGTTTGATATTATGTTATGAAATGAAAGATATTCCGAAACCTGAAAGTGAATCAAATGATACAATTAAAGTGAAAGTCGATGCGTGAAGAATGAGAGACTGATAGGCCGGGCGCACAGGTATATAACAGGTTTGGCATTTCACTTGCAGGTGAGGCACACCATGTTATGCGAACGCATTTATATCACAACAAAACAACAAAAATCAATTCAATCATAATTGCATTAAATTTGTAATACAATTGAATTGAATTATTTTAATGTAAAGTGAATGCAATGAAAGCCAAATGAATTGCTTTCAAAAACAATCAAAAACTGTTTGAAAATGTTTTTCAATTTATTTCATACAATAATTTCGAAGTAATTCAGAGATTTGATTGAATTTTATACTCATTTTATGCGAAAAAATAAATTAAAATTAATTATTATTTTCGGAATAAATTATTTTTGAGAACTTATTTCAAGATTTAAATAATGAATAAGAGGTCTGACATGAAATTCTGTGCAAATGAGACATTTATTATTTTTTCAGCCTTGATAAATTTGAATTTTAAGAACAACACATCTAATATAATGTCTTAAAGTTCTCGATTACTTTTACTTAAATACTTTATAATCAATTAAATTTGTTTTTACTTCTAAGACAACTAAGGCTTAAAAGTTGAAAACTCTTTTCAAAGTGTAATTAATTTCATTCTCGTCCTCTGAAACAGCTTTTGTTCCACTTTTATATTCTTGGCTAAAATGTTAGTTCAAAAAACAAAATTTGATGAATTAATTCACATAATAATAATCAGCTGATCATTTATTTTAGACAAAGGAGAGGGAGGCAAAGGAGGCAAACAGATCTTCTCCGCAAAGAAATTGATTTTTAAAACAAAATATATTTACATTTAATCAGATTTGAGTGAAGAACAGATCAGAAGACAAAACCAAAGAGTAAAATGTTTTTTCCAACTCTTTTGTCGTTTTTTATTCATTTGATGTTTTCATATAAATATATCCCAAAAGGATAGACATAAGGATAGACACACTTAAGTGTGAGACGTACTGTCAATTTGTTCAACGGTTTTCACTCTTCTCTATCGTAGTCTCACTTTCCATGTAGTTGTCTATCAATCGAAAGAGAGAAGAGCCCCCACTCCAAGTCCTCCCCCTCTCTGCCCTCAAATTCAGAAGTTTCTTAAGAAATATCACTTTAAACCGAATCTCGAAAATCAATCCCAAAATTTCAGACTCTTTTTAAGAGTTTATTTCATTTTTCTCTTTTGATTCGCTTTTACTTAAACTTCAACTCAAGAGAGAGAACAACATTTCAGAAGTCAATTGTGAAGTGAATCGTAATTTCCTTTTAAATACAATTTTCAATCGACTTTAAGACGGAAAGTATATGTTTTGAAAATAGGGCCTCCCTTTGGCACAATTGCCACAAATAAGAGGCTTAAATCGCAGAGAATTTCCTCTAAAAAGCTCAATCTTCGGAAATTTTCTATGATCATCGATGATCATGGTGAAATTACACGAATTATAAATCAAATATTGATTGATGCTCTCAATTTTCGATTAACCTTGCTCAATATTGAAGAGATAATAACGTTCAGCTCATTCATAGTGAACCAGTAGATAGAAAACAGATGTTGGAGTGGTATACAAGATATGGGATCAGTTGGCAAACAAAATACCGAATCAAACATTTTTAGCTTCTTTTGAATCTAATCTCGAAATAATCGAAAATAAGAGGAAACTCAACAGAAATCCAATGAATGACTTGTTTTACGTATCAATTGCAGGATGACTTCACTGGGGAATCGATAACTAGAGCTTCAAATAATGAATCTTTTGAGTAGTCTTTCATTGAAAATGAGAGTATTTTAGACATACTTTCAAACATTTCTTCTCAGAGGAGTTCATTTATGGTGACATTAGTGGCAAAACTTTTATGAAGACACTCCAATGTTTTGTAGACTCTTCTATTTTTTCCAGATCTTATTTGACCAAGATACTGATACTTACAAAGACACCGACAAAAGATACCTTATTAAACATCCACACAATGCTATTGAGTGGGTTTTGAGGCATTAATTTTCACAGAAAATGCTGGAATAAATTCACAGAAAATTGTAATCAAAAGAAAAGTTGTAATAAATTTGATATTTTATTGAAAGATAATATTGTTTTCGACACAAAAGTATTTGAAATCTGAATTATTTGATTAGAAGTAAAGGCATTTATCTAAATAATTGTCCAAAAAGAAACCCCTTATTCAATCTGACAGAAAGGTAGTGCAAAATAGGGTAGAATGGGGTCGACCTTTACTTTTGGCACAAGTGATGCCTTTGAACAAAGGATGAAAACCAAAAAACCTAAAGTACGAGAACAATATGAGAGCACACCATAGCATACAGAGACAGGCATTGAGTGCATCGATAAACACAGTCTTTGTGTGTATTACCAGAAGAACAGTCTTCTGATGGCATAACACAGACAACAACACAATACCAGAAAAGATAAAAATAACAAAATAGTCAGTCATTGAGAGTGACTTAAAGATAGTGTGCCGTCAAATGTGAGGCCAATTGTGAACATTTGGGCGGAGGTCTGTTTGGCCGGCCGTATGTCTTACGGCATAAGCGATGCATAACTGGTCCTATTATTAAGATCATAGCAATCACTATATGCCAGACCTTGACTCACGTTTCCGTGACTGAAAAGCCAGTGCTCTGATGGCATCTCTCTTCGGTCGCAGAGGAGGGGAGTGATAGTGAAAGTTAAGAGTCAAACATATGAAGAGTAAAACAATGGCAGCTATTGTTGGTATTTCCAAAAACACATAAACCTCAGTCTCTCCACTCTTAGCCTTTTCTCTTACTCTATCCCTATCCCTATTGCCTCAATTCGGTGCCTCAGCTCTTGTATAGAGTGGAGAGTCAGCACAAATCACATCGCATCTGTTCAATCAAATCACACCACAAGAGAGAGCGAGGGGAGAGAGAGAGAGAGAGAGAGAGAGAGAGAGAGAGAGAGAGAGAGGATTTGTTTTAAGCAAAACAACTGACGTTTTAGTTTTGTGAAAGAAGTTGTATTGAAAGTGGAATAAGAAAGAGAAGAGAAAAAAGTCACAGAAATTTGATTCTCGAGGACTGATAAGTCGGAGGCATTTGGAAGTCATAGCCATAGCTATCGTTACTATAAATCAGAAGCTCTGAGAAAATGATCGAAAAATAGAGAAGAAATGAATGCGAAACTCGAATCACGAAAATATTGGCTCAACTGAACGCCAAACACAAAAAACTCTTTCTTTGCATAACTGATCCGAAGTATTGGCTTTGCTTTGCTTTTCTATTAGCAATCATTTCATTGAATGCCATAATTGTAGACAACATTTGCTTCGATCGCATAACGAGACTTATTTTTAAACAACTCTTCGGGATTTGAATCAATGGATTGCAACCAATTTTTTGTTGAACAGAATATATTCAATACAAACATGCGATACGACTATCGCCCAACCATTGAAAGATCTCCTCTTTTTGCTGATCGAGAAATTATGGTATTTCCAGAATTTAACCTCCATTTCAAAGATGAGTTTGATTTTGAAAAACTTGGATAATTGAATCACAGAATTCAGTTCATATCAATCACTATTTCAAATCAACTCTTATTTGAGAGAAGAAAAACTCAAAGTCGGCGCCAATACTGAGCGAAATAAATTTATTTTTATTGGATTACACGAACACTAACTCGAATTTTATCAATTTCATCCGACACATTCTTTCAATTAAAACGAGTTATAATTCCCCAATTCAGAGCTCAAAACTATTATCCTCTCAAATAAATAAACAATTTGTAAGTTTATATATTTGCAAATCAAATGATAGACCCAAACATAAAATAATAGGAATTCCTTATAAACTGTCGTTTTATTTCTCATTATATTTGCAATTAAAATGCTATTAAAATTTGATCAATTTGATCATGGGCACAACCATAGGCACAGACTAATTTTGATTGACATGAAATTAATGGCACAAAAAGAAAGGCATGAAAAGTGTTTGGATTTATGCGAAGAAAACATTTGATTCGTTCAATAAATTAATGATAATTACATTTATATGTGATTTCTTTGTATTTGAGTGTTTGAGTGATTCAATTGACATTCAAAGAGAGATTTAATACAATTTATCAAATGATGTGATTTTTCTTCGCAAACACTGAGAGAGAAATAAAAGGAAAATTTTTTAAGGGAATTGTGTTTTATGTGACAAACTTCGGCTCTTCTCCACTGAAGGCTGTGCTCACAGAACAAGAATATATTCAAACGAATGATCGATTGGATTGTCTCCCAAATAAAAATCAATTTTTCTCTGCCTTTCCTCCATTGCTGGCAGAGTTTAAAAACAATCCGAATATAAAAGATTTCTCTGTCTCTCCGATAAAGAGGAGGAATAAAAAGGTTTTTCTCCTTTAAAGTGGATATTCTTATTGTTTTGAGGATTATTAGGAAACAAAGTCTAATGTTAGAGAAGTATAGAAACAAAACATTATTATAAGCACTTGAAGTCAATTCTGATTTTCTTCTGGAAATACATAAAATATTTTCTCTTCGTTTTTATCACTAATTCTATGAATAGACAAAAGAATACTATTTATGGCTATATTTCAGACCGTTTTCTCTTTCAACTGAACGGAGAGACAAATTTCAAAATAAAAATATCCAAAAGAATTACTTTTCTTCTCAAATGAATTAGAAGTAATTGAATTAGTTTTCAACTCATTTCAAAAATGTATTACTCCTCTGATTTATTTATAAATATATATATATAAGTCGGTATATATATATATAATCGATATATATATATAAGTCGGGCATTAAATATGAAATAAACTTGTATTTGAAAAATGTCATTGTATTTGACATACAAATGAAGAATTTATTAAATATATTACTTTTTTCATTTAGTACTTCAAATTCAAAATAAAACTTAACATGATCAAATGTAAATATACAGAGAAAATTGGAATTATTCGTCAATAAAATCATGTTATAAATAGATTTAAGCAAGATTGCTTCGGAAATAAGATAAATGTTAATTAAACGAATGGAAAAATCAATGGTTTTGGGAGTTTTGCTCAAAGAGAAAGACATTCACTTTTTGATCGATAAATTTCCTAATATTTTACCGGAATATTTCGTGCATTCATTTGTCTACCCCTCGGCATCTCAACTGTGAGCCACTCTGGGAATTACATAAAACACTCCTTTTTATAAACTTTTACGAAACGCCATAACTATTCATAAAAATTCGCATTCATTTGTACTCTAAGGCAAAATAAAGTTGGAATTTAACTTCTCATGTGGTTGACCATGCTCATTTTGCACATTTTAGAATAAAAGGGAAGAATATACAATATATGACTCAGTAATAGATCACAAGATGAGTTAAAACCGAAGTTTTTGAGGCATTCCTTTCAATGAATTGATAAAATATGTGTCCATTAATTAGTTATTTGAAAATTTTTGATTCATTGTATGCTTGACTCCATTGAAAGGGAGGCAAAAGTTTTGTCAAAACAAATGATTTTAATGAATTGCCTGAAAATTATGAAAAGATTTTAATTAATATACAAAAATAATATCCAGTATTTTATGCCATATTTTATACGATAGGAAGAGAGCCGTCAAACACATTAACAGCAAATCAGAGCAGAAGAGAAGAGAAGAGAAAAAAGTATGAAATAAAATGAGAACAGAATTAGAAGAGGAGACCAAATGATGGCACAAACAGACAGACATGAAATAACTGATCGCTGAACTGAGATTAGGCCCTCCAAAGTAAAAGCCTGTGCTCTGTATTTCTCTTTGGATGCGATGACAGTCAATGCGATGATTTACTGGAAACATATCGTATATGAAATATGGCTAAGAATTTGGTCATTCATTCAATAGAAATAGCGCACAGCATAACGATTGGGATACTAACCATTGAAAGGAATCTAATGACACAGCGCTGGGAATAGGCTCTGACTAAATCATAAACACAAATGAAATTTAATGTGTGTTTTGACCAAAAATTATTATATGATAAGCGCTGATGGGTTTGGGAAACACACGTCTCACTCATATCACGACAGGAATTAACATTTGATTTGACAGAGGATTGGCTCACAAACTGATTCCCCTTTCGTTTGGCTCAGAATAAGAATTTTCAAATCAAATCAATAATTAAAATAATTTTTAGAAACAAAAATAGGAAACTCTTCCACAAAATAGGTATTCCTGGATATAAACAAAAACCAAAACCAAATGACTCTTTGAAATCAAAAATATTGTTTTACGTAATCATTACTCTCATTAAGTGATTGAAAAACTATTGATTTTGTGATCAAAACACTTATATTTGACTCTATTTTGTTGTCTAATAAAATGCTTTAATCGTTTTTATGTCGAAAGGCATTCGCTCTTTCTTTGGATTAATTAATACTAAATTATGTAAAAAGTATTTATACTTTTTTCTCCCGCTTTACTCATTAAAATTGCATCAGAACGAGGAAATAATGGGCAAAAATGGGCAAAAAATTTAATGAATCAAAAATAATATAAATAATAAATGAAGAAATTAAATGAGAAAAATCACTTCAAAAATAAGAGCTGTTGTGAATTGTGTTAAATGTTTCATAACTTTCAAAGAGTTTTGATTAGATTTAAGACCAAAAAAAATGATAATAAAGTGAATGAAATGCTTTATTGGAAAACAACTCAAACCAAAGAAAATCATAGAAATTGGTATAAAATCATTTGAATGACTGAATGAATGACTCAATTCATTAAACGGATGATAGAAATGGTTTTCCAAATGCGTTCAACACATAGTGTCAGTCAGAGGAGGAGGAAGAGTGGTCTTTAAGCTGAAAAATACTCGCCAGGGATTAATGTGTGTTCAGAATATGGATGTGCTCTCAGTTTTCAATGTCGGGGATAACGGTTACTGTACTTTTCGAACCCCTTTCCACTTGACTTTAACCCAAACATTAAAATTAGAGAAACATTACCAGAGAATGCGATTCTGTTTTCCTCTCTTTCCCTCAACACCACTGTCTCCCTTTCCCTTCCTCTTCCTCATGTATTGAATTTTGGGGGCTCTCCTCCAAAGTAAGGCGAGAGTAGGATCTGATAGTTTATTATATCTATTTGTGAATAGATTTAGTGCTCGAATAGTATTACATAAGTTTTGTCGATTCAAACGATAATCTAATAACAAAAGCAGTGAAATCTCTTTTGTCTATCTGTTTATCCCTGAGTTGGACAGTTGTATACCAGAGTCAGTCCAATTTTAGTACAATTGTGAGCAGTTTTCACTGCAATTATCGAAATAAAATCATAATTACAAAGAATTTCAATTTGAAGATACGATTTTTTTTTGAATTACAAGAATAAATATTGATTTTATAAATAGGTCTCTCTCTCTCTCTCTCTCTCTCTCTCTCTCTCTCTCTCT
>JAQIXD010001261.1:0-16340 GCA_034699985.1 Minunthozetes semirufus
TGAATCTTTTGAGGAATTGATCTCTGAGTTGCTTTCAGACTTTGCTGTCGTTGTAATAACTGTTTTGTCTTCAGAAACAGAGTTTAAATATACTGTTGTGGTCGACACTAATGTCGAAGCATCATCTGAAGGGCCAGAAGATACTGTCGTCACAATTGTTGGATCTGTTGAGTGATTTCTGAGTGAAGTTTCCTCAACTTGAGGCCTTAATGTGGTCTGTGATGCTGTCGGAGCACCGGTTGAAAAGGTTGTATACATTGTTGGCTCCGATGTTGAAGAATGAGCGGTAGTAGTAGTAAATGCAGTGATTTTCGCTTCATTTGTTTGTGCGTTAGTCTGAGCTGTAGATGAATCTGTGATAGTTGTCGAGACATCACTTGAATTATTCAAATGAATTGTGGTCTGTAAGTCATCAGAAATAGTTGTCTGAATAGTTATGGGTGAAGTGGTCTGTGCTTTTGATGAGACAATTGATTGAAGAGTTGTTGGAATAGTTGTAATATAATCCCAAACAGTGGTCTTGCCTGTAGTAGTAGTGGTAAACTCGAAATACTTCAATAGATTAGTTTTGGGGCAGTGCTTAAACTCGTTGTCTGAATATCTGTAGAGTGATCTGTGGTCAGCGCACTGGACCCCAATAGAGTGATCGCCGGCATCGACTCTTCGCCACCAGTCTTTGGGCGCATCAAACAACCATCTGATAGAACAATCGCAGACAATGGGACACCACATTATGTGTATTTGATTGTAGGGATTGCCCGCTAAAAATGGTGCATAAATCTCTTCTTCTAATTTCATTAACTGACAGCCCATCGGATCAAAGACATCCTTATATGAGTCGAAGAAGAGATGAATCGGACGTTTGGCGCCATTGAATGCATTCATTTCAATGCTTTCTGTTTTGATTTTATCGCGATTTAGACGAATATAAAGAGTTTTATTTGATTTGACATCACTTTCGAAGGATGTGTTGAAGATCCTGAAGTCACCGTCAAAACTAAGATCCAAATGAGTTAGATTTGGGAACAAAGAGAACTTCAATAAATTCTCCTTTGAATTGGACAGTCCTTCAGTCTGTCTGACAACAATCCGCTGTAGTTTTTCTGAAAAATTGTCGAACGCCTAAAAACAAATAACAAGATTAGTTTTATTATCAAAATAGTCTATAAAATCTATTCTCACCTTTTTATCAATGTTTCTGAGTTTGATAGCGCCGTCCAATTCCAAGTGTTCAAATGTTATTTCACCGAAACCCCTTTCCGGGAGTTTCTCGATCTCAGTATTGGACAAAACAAATCTCTTGAAATGTCTTTCAGAGGGCAAAAGTCTTTCACTCAGGTATGAGAAGACTTCCTTAAAGTCGAACCATCGATTAGAGCCACAGTGCAAGAGGTCGTGACCAAAGACAAGACATGGAGGCAGACACTCCCAACTCGTATTGACATTAGAGCTGCACATCACGTCCTCCAATCCAGACCTTATCCTACCCGTCTCATCGAACATCCATTTACTTTTACAGTCACAGGACAGCCTATTCTGACCCTTTGTATTCTTAGATGAGTAGAGTTTTACTTTATTTTTGGTGTTTTCTTTGAGGAACAGACGGAACACCCCTTCATCTAAATGATGCAAATGTGGATTACCTATAGCCCCCTGACCTAAGATTACGTGCACCGGGCGTTGAGTTTCTAGGAAAGCGGACGGGTCTATACTATTCTCAGTGAGATTGTTGCCTGCTAAATTTATTTCCAGTACATCATTAGAAGGCCAGCGCAGAGAGAAGGCGTTCCGATTCACTTTCACAATACTATTCAGCGATAAGTCTATTGTCTTAAGATTTGATAAGTAATAGAAGGCATAACTGCCAACCATTCGTAGGGCTGTCCGATCGGCTTTTGTGTATTTAATGGACACTTTCACCAGTTTTCTCTGGAATTTGCCTTTCAGTGGACGGAATGCGTGCGAAGGGATTGACTGAAAATAATGAGTCAATTAATAATTGAAACAAATAATGAACAGTATCTGAATGCAGGCCTATCTTTTGAAAATTATATTCTTTCAATATTTTTATTTTTCATGAATTCTTGGTTATCTAATGTTAAGAATGAAATGAAGGTCATTCTTCAAGTTTATGAGTTTGTTAATGAAATTATGGGAAAGTCCTACTTATGTCTGTCTAATTAAATGTTAAGATTAGTGCCAATAATTAGTGAGACTTTATTTGAAATTCAGATCATATCTGTTATTATGTAAATCTGTTGAAAACAAACTATTAATTCTGTCATTGATGGACAAAGTATCAAGGTTAATTAATATTCAGATTTATTGATAAGATTTAATTCAACGATAAACCAAATTATATGCGGCTCACCATAAGTCCAGACCAATGGAGATAAAGCGCTCTGAGATTTTCCAAACTTGTGATTGCGTTAAAGATATCTCTTTGTTTGAACCTATCGTTCGCTAATTTTGTTCTTCTAATTAGCAATTCCTGAACGAATGGCGCCGTTATAGTGAACGCCATCGGATGTATTGATTGCAATTTGGGACAGTTGTCTATTCTTATGCCATAGAATATAATGTCATTAAAGATATTTCGGGGCAATTCAGCGATGGCTGAGTTTTGGAGGACAAACTCGTCGAATCTCTTTTGCCAATTGATCTTGTTCAGATTCTCGCTAAGTCTCTCAAAGAATATCTGGAGTCTTCTCATTGTGTAAAAACTCACCTAAAGTAAACATGGGTATTTTAATAGTGGTTTATGAATGTCTCAAAGATGTAAACAAAATAATTAATAATTTGTTAATAAAAACTTTTATAATATTAGAGAACGAGATATTCCTTTCTAATTAATATCCAATTATCAAAATGAATGTCATTTTTGATTTGATTAATCATTTCTAAATAACTCCTTTAATTATAAATGGATAATTGATCATGATAATTGTGATAATATCATGCTAAATGGTAATTCATTTACAGTGCTCTTCCATTTAATTTATTTATTCAATAATTAAGAAATGAGTCATTAAATAGTTGGCGCACCTGTTCTTCTGTACGGTTAGGTGTTTGAAGATATACTGATCGAAGGTCTTCCTCGCGCTGTTCTCCGCATATGATGCGCGTGAACTTTGCCTGAACCCATTGCCACTCTTCCTGTTTGTGTTGGCACCGGCATGGTTTGATCAATTCCTCGGGTGGACACTGACCAACATTTGAAATGGTCAGATGCAACAGATTGGACAGACCAACCACCGAATCATCGAGTGAAGACTGTTTCAGTTTTGTATTGAATGCTCGAACCTCTTTCACGAAAGGACCGGTAGTTTCGAATGCCTTTGGATCGATAGCTTGCAAACTACTGGCGCCGTCAAAGTCTAAAACAAATATCAAGAATAAAATATTTTTGGTTTTGTTTCACACATTCCTGTCATTCAGGAAAAGGTTTAATATGATGTGAGACCAAAGAGGGGACAGCCCTATGAATAATAAAATTTAATAATACTATTATCGCAAAACAAACCGTTGTTTTCCTCATTCTTTATATTTTCGAGTATTTGTATGAATAATGAGTGGATTTTCTTAGAGTGAGAGCCTATTCATCCCCTTCTTCGACACTTTACTACTATTTCTGTTATCTAATTATAACCGCTGTCTGAGTCAGTCATTAGAGGTATTGCACTTGACTTTCAATTTACTCACAAATACCTATTATGTAATGTTATTTAATGGGTAAACAATAATAACTAAGACTGGAGTCTCCCTTATTTTAAACAAAAGAAGTAGCAAGATCAATTTAAAAAATACTGAATCATATTAATAACTAAATGCAATATGATATATAAAATTTATCACGATAATTTTGATTTATTTACTGAAGAATTTCAATGTTAATATTTTTAGGAATCATTCACTGAAAATTCATCATAAAATTGGTTGACAATCAAGAGGTTGAAAAAAAATACTAAAATAATGAGGAAATATCTTAAATTATTAACCCTATGACTCTTCTTTACTGCAAAAGAATATAACAACAAATCGCATATAATTTAATCCAGGTATGAGCCAATGTTGAGGTTTTCAAGTGTCCATCAAAATCGAGTAAAATCTCGTTAATGATGAGTTATAGCTATAACATAGTGGTTAGTTATACTTGCTCATTTAAGTAAACTTAAATTGATTATTAGTGGCAGTTTAAATGGAATTATAAAAAATAAAAAGGAGAAGGCTATATTTTTAATGAATTCTTCAAAAAAGAAAATCTATTTATTTTGAGTAAAGGGTTACTCCAGACTAGAGAGTGGGGAGTAGATGATCACGTTTAATTAATCAAAAATGAACAGCCCTTCAAACATTTTGAGTCGTTTGTGGATATCATTCACTCAATTCCTCATTAAAACCGACAAAACCTTCAGAATTTACTGAAGAAAATTAACTTCAGAAGTCGTTATTCACGGCATCGAGTTCTTTGACATCAAGAATAAGAAAATATAACTCTTCCTCAATGTCTTCACCAAATTCTATCTCAACTTTTGCTGAATATGAAATAAAATAACAATAATTACTACTAACAGGAAATTATGAATAATATCACCCTTTATAATCATGATACTTTCTTAACATTGAGAATTACAATTCTTTCGGTACCACTTAGTACTTGTGGTAACTCACAATAATTTGAATAAAAGTTCATCGATTAAAAGGCAGTTATTTAAGAAATATTATCCCACAAAGTGTTGAAGCATTAGATAAAAGCAAATGTAATATAAATGTAGAATACTTACAGATATAGTCAAAAGTGATGTCTTGGAAAACATTTCCGAGGCTTTCAATTGCAGTGTTATTCAGATAAAACATATGGAAGTGCTTTTCATCTCTGATCAGAGACGAGGATAACTTCTCAAACACCGGCTCCAAGTCATAGGTTTGGTTACCCCCACATCGGATTATTTTCATGTGTTCCGCGTGAAGATAGCACTCACACGGATGAAACAAATGAGATGGTGGACACGATGGCGTTGAGGACCGGCTCGCGAAGAACATGCAGTCCACATGAATATTGTTTAATATGAGGCAAAACACAAATGAGGTGATGACTGAATTTCAAACGAAAGTCAGGTTTAAGACATTTTATGAACATTTTATCAAATATTAAAAAATACAAAAACATTAAAAACATTTTAATCATAAATACCTTTAAATAAATACATTATGAGAAAAGTTCAATAAATACGATCTAATCTGAAACTTATTAAAAGCCACTAAAGAGTGTCATTAAATCAAACATAACATAACAATTATTATCGGTTATATCCGAGAACAAGTCCGCAAATTCACACCATTTAATACCAGTTATTAAACTAAACGATTAAAATCATTTGTAAAGAAACAAAATTAATGAATATTTTGAATGCGAGCACAGAATCAAAAAAGTTATCGAACTATTAATAGACTGTTCACTCAGTCTATTCACAGCACAGTATAAGAAAAGTGAGAGCAATTCCTCCGAAGAAGTTAAAGGACTCTCTAAAAAGGAGAGATCACTGGAGAGAAGAGAGAGATGTGGTTATAGAGAGCGAGAATAAATCTCCTTCTGGTGGACAGGTATTCACGTCTCAGTGAAAAAAAGTTGAATAACAGCTTTCGGGTATAATTTGAAATAAAAAACAGAATATTGTCTTCAAATGTATTCACAAAAGAGTCTGCAATAAAGAAAAATGCATTCAAATTAAGTACAAATAATTTCTCTGAATTGTAAATAAATGTCCTTAACTTTGAGGAATAACCAGAACAAACATTCGTGATTGCGCTTGAAATTCATTCAACCAGACCAGACAGGGAAAGGTAAATTCAAATTAATTCAATTTATAGTAACATTATTACTAAAAGATGTAAATTTTAAAATGAGTAATCGGGGGAAATAATTTTGATTCGGTAACTAAATTACTTATAAATTGATGAATAATCATGCTAAATGCTAAATTAATATTCTATCAAATATTATCTTTAATATTTTTACGGATAAATTAATTTATTGTTTTTGTCGGCAAATATCAAGTCAAATTCTGAGTTTATTTGTATGTGAAAGACAATGCAAGACAGTGCAAGATAGTGCAAGACACTAATTTGTTTATTTCTTTCAATCTTAGGCTAAACCTGTGATTTTGAGGGTCAGCCCAAAAGAGAGGAATTGAAAGCAATAAAAATAAGTTATTTCTAATTCAATGACTGAAAGAGAAACGAATTTGTTATCATTGAATTGACATACTTTAAGTATAAACCATTTGATTCACTCCTGAAGAAGCAATTCTTTTAATAATAGCTCAATAAAGAAGGGAACAAAACCATTTTAAGAGACATGACCAGGTTGTCAGTTCTATCCTCAAATTCTTAAGTTTTATTTAGTGAACACATTTTTAGACATATACACCCTTTCCTATTTTATTAAGCAAAGAATGTTCTAAGAGATGGGTGACTTGAAAATTTAGATCTGAGTGATAGCCATTATATGGCCCCTATGGCTGACCCTCATTCAAATGGAGAGTTAATGTCTCCGATAACTTGTTTTCTTACATTTCAGAGAAATTCATAGAAGAAAAAGATTGAAATGAATTACTTTCTTCTCCGAAGAACTTAAATAACACTGATATTCAAAATTGATCTCTTGATGTCAACATACCTGTGCCGCACAGGCTGTACCTATCGGGTCATTATCACAGATGAAGGTCACCTGTTGCTGATCAACAGTTTTTTCTTTCTCTTTCCTTTATTTGTTTTATTCTGTGCGATCTCATTATCAGCAGCTGAGGCAGAGGCACCGGTATGAGTGCCTGAGCACTAACTTAAAGTTTTGCCCTCTTTAGCACAGACTTCACTCTCACTCATCGTGTGTTTTGTGGCGAAAGAGTCACCGACTGGTCAGTGATCTGCAAACATGTTATACCCATTACAACACTGTTTATATACATTTAACGAGACTTTTGCGTGTTTTTCAATATAAATACCCATTGAATACATTGAATGCATTGAATACCACTTTTATCTCAAATATTTTCACTTTTAAGGCGAAGAAGAAAATAGTTTCAAATGTTGATCGATCCTATAGTCAGAGACGTTCACATCTATTATAAAAATATCAGTAACTGTTGATTAGATTGCTCAGACAGATACACCCGATCAAGTCTGTTGCACATCCCACAAAGATTTTATGTATCAATAAACTCTTAAATAATGTTTTTAAACAAAGAAATTGCTCATGATCAAATTGCTAAAATAGATTTTAGACTTTCTAATAAAATTCCAAAGTAATGAGAGTTGGAAAATAGTTAACTAGTTAAATAGGTAAAGAATTTTTCATTTATCGTATGAAAACTTTCAATTCCAAACTTATTTTGATAGTTTGATAAATATTATCAAAATACTATCAAAATTGAAATACGTATTTGTATGATGAGATAGATTCAATTTTAAGTCAATAATTTTATGGTAGAAATGCTTCTCACGTTCCGAATAAATAATTTATAGACATTACGAGGGAATTCTGGAAAATACCGGTGCTCTCAGCCTCTGAGACTCAGTGCTCTCCCTCTGGGAATGTCTTCCAAAATAGATTTAAGCTATCGAAGTGTCCTTTGAAAAAGTGAGAGTTGTCTGTCCAAAGCCATCAATTATTGATATTAAGGACAGACCTATGATTTATTAAACACAGACAACAACTTCATTGACTCCAAATGTAGAGTAAAAATTAATTCCATATTAAATCCCAGGTCTGACCAAAAGTAACATTAATTTAAGAATATTTATATTCAACTTAATTGAATATATGCTGACCTCGTTGGCCGACTCTCAATAAATTTTCCATATTTTCTTATGCAAAATATACAAGAGTAGAGTCACTCAGTTTTAATGATATTTTTAGTATTGGAGAGAGTAATGAGAAATAGCCCTCAAATAGGTTCTCAAACATTCAAATTATGACAAAAATAAGTTTTCCTTTCATTTGAGTCAAAATTTAATCCCTTTATGTGATTGAAATCCTTGAGCTCTGATTATAAATAGACTTTCGCCTATTGTCTGAAGCATTTGGTCAGAACCCGATCCTCAGATTGTTATCAAATGATTATCAGCTGAACTACTGTCCAGTCGTTTATAAAAGGAGTTTTGGCCTAAAATTAAGATTCACTTTCATTGAGATCTCATATCAGAACTGCTTTTATATCATTTTATTAATATTTTTATTCAAATTATTTTAAAATATTTTAAAAATGAATTATTTTTCGTTAACTCTTTTATTGGGAATCATTTTCATTCAATTCAGTGATTCTTTATTTATATTTAAGAAGAAGAGTAGAGGTTTTGCCGCCCATTCCTCATCAAATGATAACTCCGAAGACAACTCTGTCGGCGATAGTGGTGGTAATGGAATCACTAGACTCCTGCCTGTACTTTTGACCTGGGTCACTAACAATAAACCTGAATTACTTCCCGTCCTCATGGAGTTCGCAATTGAAAACCCACAGATCCTTCGTATGCTCACTGGTGGTGGAGGAGGAGGAGGTTTGACCAAACGGGACACCACTAGTCAAGTCGAATATAACAACGAAAGTACACCCAATCCAGTGATAGTCCGGCGTATGTTTGAGTATATTTTGGATAACGATAACGACGACTGTTTCAAGAAGTATATGTGCGCTCTTACCAGACAAATCAGTCCTTCCAACTCAACCCAAGAGGAAAGCTTTGAAGACAACGAATCTGTTTCGCTTAGAGAGGAATGTATCTCAAAGTTCTCCAAATGTTCTTTCAAAGAGTATAAGTCGAGGGACGCCATCACTGAGTTTCCCGACAGAGAAACTTTGCACCGCATTTCCGAAGAATCTGAATTTGGTCTCAAATGAGTCTCAAATGAATTCAATTGATTTTTATTTATATTTTTAAAAAGTTTCCTAAAAAAAGCTTTTTATACTTTTACACACTTTTTTGAATATTTGATTAAAATTACCTTTTATTTTGATAAATGCTATAAAAACCAATAAAATTTAATTGTAAAGAAGAGAATCTTGTTTATTTAATCAAATTTAATGGAAAAAGGGTATAATGTTTATTTATCAGTGATTTCTTTTATTGAAGTAAACAATTTAATTGATATTATCGTTGAAATGATCTATTAATAATTAGTAAAATTAGAGTTAGATATTAGATTATTTGCTGACAAAGAAAACAATTGTGAATCAAATGCGTAAATCAGAGGTAAAAAACAATGAGTCAAATACCTGTAAAAGACGTAACTAAAAAATTAGTTTATGTTACTATGAGTGCCTCTTTACAATGAGCAAGATCACTCACCATTCTGAGAGTATCTAATTTTACTGAGAAAAAAGCGGAAAATGTCCTATTTTTTGAAGTTTATAGTGATTTAGGAAAGTTTTTAGAGTAAAATGAATTAGATAATAGAACAACACCTAGTTTAATGTATAATTACAATAAAGTGGAAACTCAGTTTAATGACCATGATCACAACCATGATCATACATTCCTATGCATAGAAGTGCGTCAATCCGACACTCGAATTATCGCATGAACTGACAAACACTAAATTCTTATCAGTTCTAATGCTATCATTTGTAAATCAGAGACGTCTAACAGTTGAATGGATGGCATAATTGTTAAATAGATAGGTATTTTCCAAGAGTGTCTCATTCAATGATAATAAATACACAGTTGTACAGAATATTTTGAGCTATCAAACTTAATAAATAAAGGATCATAACTAGAAATGAGTTGAATTAAATTAGACTTAACTGTTCAAATGGAATTTTCTGAAAGTATGGAAATAAATTTGTGATTTTTTATTCGGAAATCACAATTTGTCGTTCCCTTTGCACATCCCATTTGGAGAAGTGATTCAAAATCAAATCAATACTTATGTTATCTATTCGTCAAACAATTAACTGATTATTATATTATTATAAACGAGTTTTGAGTCTAATTTCAAACCTATTTTTCCGATACTCTAGTGATAAGGAATTGCCTCTCAAAAGGTCTAAAAATAAAACAATTAAGTCATTTATGTGACAATTCAGTAAACCATTCATTTAATTACACGTTTTTTAAGAGATCCAGAGCTCACAATAAGTAGAGTCATAAACACTGGTCTTTAGTTAATATTTTCTAATTTGAAGATAAGTTTTATTTAGTAATAAAAATCCAAATGAAGTCAAATATGAAATATTATTCATTAATTTTGTTTGCATTTGTTCCGTACGTCCTGTGCTTTACCGACAATGAGAGCACAGAATGGCTTAAATTATTGAATTTACCGAAACCTGTGGTCAGCCAAAAGTCAACCGTTTGTCAATTGAGTGCTCAAAATGTGGCCGACTTTTTGACCAAAAATCCAAACAACGGTTTAGTACTTATCATCAAAAGCTCTTCACAACAGAACAGTTGTGGCAATGATTTCGCTGAGAGTTCGGCCCAATTGTTGTCGAGTCGTAACGTCACTGTCTGTGAACTATCGGTTGGGGGACAAACAGCCTCTACTTTTGGTACAGAAGGCTCTGTCGTTGTCTTAATGAATGGCAAACAATACACATATTATGGCAGAAGAAGTGCTGCAGCGCTCCTCTCGTTTGTACTAAAGCTCAACACATCACACGTCAGACTAATTACCGGCAAATTAGACAAAATAGCTTATGATTTGGTGGCGGGTCCTAAGTTGGTCGGCTTCTTCATGCCGGCGACACCTGATCTGGCTGTTTATGAAACGGCTGCTCTAAATCACAGCCCAAATATACCCTTTTATTTGGTGGTCGACAGAAACGTAAGTCATATTTATTTAAAACAAAATCAATGAATATCTTAAGCCTTCTCTGAATCACAAACCAATGCCTTAAAAATGTTTACAGTTTTTAATGAAACTAATTTTTTGTTGTATTTCATCGAAAGGTCGCAAAACATTTGAAGCTATCAATGGTCGGTCAAATCAATTTAGTCAAACCATTTGAAAAGGTTGCCATCACTTGTCCCGTAAACCCGGCCACAGCTCTAGATATCGAGGCTTTCATAGAACAGAATAAAGGAGTTGTACTCAAGTATGTCACAGAAGAGAATTTATTTGATCCACAGCTCCAGAACCCCAACAAAACTACTCTCATAGCCATAAGTGACAGAACGTCAGCCGTCGGGCAATATTTCCACAAAATACTGACCAGAGTCGTCCGAAATATTACCCGAGAAAACAATGCATCGCTGACCGCGTCTCTGTTGGCCGCCAACATCGCCACCGATCCTCTCACTATTAATAATGAGGTGCCCCCCACTGCCTCTGCAACTGTTCCTACGATTGTAAACCTGGAGAGCATTGAAATCTTATGGATCGACAGACAGGTCTTTCCCACAATTAATGTATATTTAGATCAAATTCAAAGCCAATACGGTTTGGCCGCCGGACTCGACATCTATTTGGGAGCGGTTCACACAAAAAACAATCAGTCCGTTTGGTTGGACACTAATCTTGTAAACACTACTGCAGAAAAACCAGCCGATGAGACAAACCTACAGCTCTTGAAAGATTGGATCACAACTGTTATCAATAACCAAACAGTTGTTCCCACGACTACCACTACAGCTGAGGAAACTGTTTCAACGGCTACTTCTACTACTACTCAACGCTTTGTCAAAGAGCCTCAAAGTCTTACAGTAAATGAAAAGAGCGAGTTTGTGCTCGAGTGCGAAGTCAGTAGTCAGGTAGGAGACTGTCTGTGGCTGAAAGACGGCCGGAATATTGGATTTAATTTAGCGAGAGTTTCACCCGACTATAAATGGCGACAGAGCACGGTTTCGGGCGATTGCAGTCTAGTTGTAAGTTCAGCTCAATTGGATAGAGACGACGGAGAGTGGGTGTGCGAAGTGACCGGCGATGCAAACAACCCAACCATCACTTCATCTCCAGCTATCGTTACCGTCAATACTGCCTCTAAGTCTGAATTGTAATCAAAAGTGTTTTCAAATATAAATTTCATAACATTTTTAATTAACTTTTATTTTAATTCTTTCTTTAAATCATTTTTTATTTAACTCTTTGTCTCTTAACTAATATTTTATTGATTTTTGAATAAAATTCAATTTTCATAAAGTGATTAATCAGTCAATCATCTGGTTATCATTCATTATTAATGAATCATTATTTCAATTTGTTTTATTCATTTATGTCTTACATTCAGAAAATTATTAAGAAATATATGAAAATTGGATTAATTTGGTTCGGAATCGTTTGATGATCTTATTTAGATGAGAACATAAAAATGTTCCTGATATACATAAATCTTTTATCGTGATATATGCCGTTATATCGATTGGTTGAAAGATTAATTTTTTATCTACTTTTTTTCATTTATCATTGATCTCGTAAATATAAAAGATGAGCAAGATTGGTTGCTAAATATTATTCAAAATAGTATTTAAATAGTAATGATTTCATGAAATGAATATTTAATATATCTTGGTCATAGCTCTTAAAAGAATATATTAAATTTTTTCTCAAACCGAAAAGAAAAATAAATAATTTCATCCAAAATGAGTTTTTTTTTCAGTGAATCGATAATTCTTCTAAATCTCGAATATTAAGATGAAATAAGCAAGGTCTATATAACAAAACAAAGTAAAAAATAAAGCCAAACACAATTTATTCATAGATTATAAAATTATTACAAATGTTGACTATTTTATTTGGTTAACTTATTATTTTAATTTTGAAATGATGATCTAGAATAAATTATTTATTTATAAATCACACGTTCAAAATGTTCAAATCTATCTTGGTTATTTTTAATTTATATATAGCCAAAAGCGATGCTGTTTGCTTTCACTGCAAGATTAAATTTTTGATCCAATGGTAACTTCGAGAATGTCCTCAAAGTTGTATAAAAAGATGAATTTTGTGAACGAAATCAATCATTTATAAGAAGAAAATGTTTGAATACGTTTTCATTGCGTACGGAATAAACTGTAAAAATAAAATTCAAAATTATTTCTTCACAGGAATTACAGTCTCTGTATTCACAGCACTTCTGTCAACAATTATTCTGACCCTAAACTCAGTTCCGATTAAACTCTTTATAATTACAAAGTTTTGTATCGGTATTTGTATCGCTGCCTGTTTTGGTTCATATATATTTATCAAGATCAATTCTGAGACAATTTTTGAGATATACGACGAAATAGATCACTGTTTTAAATTGTTTCCGATCAAAAAGTCTAATAATTCATTTTTAATAAGCATATTTACCCAGACATCTTTGTACTTTTTGCTCTTGACCTCAATATTTGTAGCGCCGGCATTCGACAGCCTATTTCAAGTGAGCGAGGTGGTAGCATTTCACGACCATGCTGCGTTAACCATGTTTTACTTGAGTGGATGGAGTGTTTCAATGCAATTCTTGTGCTTTGAGATAACGAGTCGGTATCTCCAAGTCCTGGAATTCTTCAACGAAAGGCGCAAAACCATTTACATCCAGCCCTCACCCGATATGTCTCTGGCTATCAATCAAACCATTGAAGACTTTCGTACGAATGAAAATAGTTTCTCAAAAACCATTGATTTTATCAAATATTTTATCTTTACTTCTGTTTTGTTCCGTAATTTCGGTTTAATTTACTTTATTTCAAACATTAATGAATGTAATCTTTATTTCAAATTATCGTTAATTTTATATTTAATTGTTTTCGATCTCTACTTTATTTTCACTCAATATTTGATTTTTGTTAAAAATATTATCAAAAATGAAATTAAAAAGAGTTTATTCGATTGGAGTCTATTTATAAACAATTGATCTATAGTCTGGTCTAGTCTGGTCTAGTCTGTCTCAGTTTTACATCGTTGTGAGTTAAAGTAGACCTAAATACTTCACTATTTATTTTGTTTGGATAATTTAAAATAAACTTATTGTAAATGTTTTAATATTAAGATAAAAATTCAAATAAATAATTAATTTAATAAATGAGTCAATCATTTAATTAATTGTTATTCGATATAATTAAAGCCAATGAAAGTGTCAGAACAATTACAAGATAGTCTTCCTTTACGTGTGAGGCAGAGCCACCGGGTGGACCATTAAGCCAACTTGGGTTGATCTAAAACGTTAATTATGATGGTAAATTTTACTCTTCAAATTAAATAATTAAGTCATACCACTACAGGACAGCCTCCCAACTGTAATCTATTGATTTGATCGACAACTTCATTGGTACAGTCTGATCCAATTAATATTACTTTATTATTGTAACTTCAGTCAATTTATGTGACAAATTTTTGAAAATATACTTACCCGGATCACCAGTTGTTGTGGTTTCAGAGTTTGATTCACCTAAAAAATAAGGAAAGACTGATAAAAAATTTTAATAAAATTGCTGACTGACTTTGAGAGGGAAGAGTTGTTGGGTTGGCTGTAGTCGACATACTCGACATATTCATTGGAGACATCTGAGTTGAAGTTATAGTTGTAGAGTTAGCCTGGACAATTAATATTATCTATTGTAGATAGGTTATTTTGAAGTTTAAATTCTTCTTGCAATTTATGCGGAGAAAATTGTTTTTCAAATAGGATTGATACAATTACTTTATATCTAGATACTTTTATTGAAAAGCCTCAAATCATCAAAACAAATTTTTTGATATTTTTCTTATAAATAGCCATAAATAGCCATAAATAGCCATGCTCAGTTTTGATAATTTGATAGCTCTTTAAGACATTCAATAAATGGAAGAGGTGATTAAAAATCTGATTTCTTCTATCAACCTTTCTTCGCAAATAATACAAGGTTCTTTTACAATACAATTCTTTTACCATTGATGGAGTTGTAGCAGTCAAAGGGGCGCAATGTATTCCATGGTAAACAAAAACATAGAAAATAGTGTTCAATAAGAAAGAGTGAACTTTCATTTTTGGTGAGAATTCAATAAATGAAAATCAATTTTATTCACAAATAATACATTTATTTGGAAATTTCACGAATTGAATGAATTTGCAGATTTTCATACAGTGATGACAACCATAACTACTAATTTCAAACCAATAAATTATTCTGTTCTACTAAACTTATACATTATTATTTTATTAGTTCTAGATATTTATTAGTTCGTAAGGAAAATTGATCCTGATCTTAACTTTATTTTTTAAATCTTAAATTTATTGAGAATTAAAATGTGAGCATCACTGACAACATCACTGACAATCATTTTTTGTTTTGTTTTGATGATTTGTTAAAATAAATAATTTCAATGTTATTTAGTAATAAAGAAATGAATCGTGAAAATTGAAATAGAAAAAATGACCTTGAATATCGTACATTTACAGGATTAAATTCAAAAATTATAAGGAAAATCTAATGGAAAATTAAAAAGAAAAATATTGGTTAAAAGTATGCATAATTATTTCACCTAATTGTGAATCTTTGTAATCCTTTCAGATTCCAAGTAAGAAGGTATCCGGCTTATCCTGAGTATCTATAGGTTCATTAATAAACCTTATAAAATAATTCCTTTCGATTTTTGCAATTATTATCAGAAAATAATTAGTATGTACATATTGTACATACTCTACATATTTAACAACTTTAATACCAAACTTATTTAATGATTTTGAAGACATAATAATAGGAAAATCGATAAAAACCTAAGAAAACATTTCTGTCATTAAATATCATTAAAATTCAGACTAACTATTAGGCACTCATAAGTTGTCTTAAATGATTACGAATCAAATCCATTCAAAAATCAATTGAGTATTCAGCAAGATAATAATGTTCGATATGAGGAAAAATATTCTTAAATATTTTGAGTCCTTTCCCTTGAAAATTAATTTCAAATTAATTTCAAGAGTTTTTGTCACAATTGTATGTATATCAGGACTTGTGATCCAAACCTCATATCTGATCGACGAGTTTATGAGCGGAAGAACTATTGTCAATATTAGATACAGAAGATTACGCCGCGAAAAATTGCCCTCTTTTACCCTTTGCTACCCGTGCTATATGTCTATTGAAAAGAGTGGACAACTCAGTCCTGAGTTAAGGACTACTTTTAATGAATATAAAAAGAGTATTCACACGATAACAGTGGATCCAAATCAACAAAACAAATCTTTGACTAAATCTCTTGAATTGTATTTAAAGGTCTATAAGTCGATCGCCACTAAAACTAATGATTCTATGCCTGTGCTTAGTGTGACCAGGTCTTAAAATTGAAACCAAGTAGCTTAAGCAAAAAGGCCAATAAAAAACAAGGAGAAAACAAGGAGTCGGGTATTTTTTTCAATGGGGGTGGGGCGTAGTAACGTTTG
>JAQIXD010001262.1:0-16332 GCA_034699985.1 Minunthozetes semirufus
TTTTGTGGACTTCCATCAAATAAATCCTGTTTTGCATAAAGAAAATGATTGTAATCATGCGATCGGACAATAAGGCCGATGAACGGCCAAAAATGTCACAAATTTCTTGCAGGTTATACACAAAAACGGCTAATAGTATGGGACCAGTAGTCAGTGGCACTCCTTTGCACTACCACTCAATCTTTCAAAAGTTTAATTCTCGAGTCGTATATCAAATTTGATTACTCTTTGATTTCTTCAGGACTTAAATAAATTGCAGATATTTTTGGAGTCAAACAAAAAATATTTCTATTCTTTGATCTCAAATCGGAATCAAATTATGGAATAATATTAAGTCCAGGAATAGTCTGTCCCATCGGTTGCTGATTGCCTTTAGACACAATTCAATTGATGACTACCTGTATATTTTTTTTAATTCGATTATTTGCTCATAAAATATATGAATTATGGATTTTTATCGACTAATTTGAAAAGAGATACTTTATTTTTAACTCTAAATAAGCTGTAATTTTAAAATTGTTTCTAAAAGTAAGAGATAGATAGAATTACTTATTATAATCTTTGGTATACATGTAAACTATGTTTTAATTGAAAGTTAGCTTGTTCAATTTTTGTGATTGTTTGGCATTGAACCAAAACTAAGTTAAGTTAAGCTGAAAATTAATGATTCAAATCACACATTGATTTTAATTACGAATTGAAAGTAATATTTTTTTTTCGCAAATCAATAGTCAAATAAAATAATCAGAGATTAATCAGGGATTGAGTTCTTGTTCTGTTGTGTTCCGATTCCCAAAGAGCCACCCATTATGAGAGACAATTGACTCCAATGTCTGCCCACTGAAAGCGAAACACATTTCTCACAAAAACAATACTAACCATTGATTTGTTGAAGAAATGCAATGAAACTGAAATCGCATTTAATTTCGATTTCAATAACTTTTTGAGAAATTCATTTGTTTTCAAAAAATTTTATTCATTTGTCAAATGCTTTCACAAATTGCCATAATTTAACCCAAAGAATGCTTTTATACATTTCATCGGAGAAAAACTGTATTTAAATTACAATCGCATTCCTTTCCATTTTGTTATCAATCTATACATCTATTAAATCATTTGTCGATTATTATTATTATTACTTTACTTACTTATAATCGTTACGTAATTTTCAAAGACTTTTCTTCGCAAATACTATTGACTCGTTATATAAGACAACTGTCTTCAGATACAAGTCTTAAAAAGCATTAAAATCCCATTTAGAGACCCATTTAATTGATGTACGAGTTTTCAGGTCATCATTGGGTTTGAAGTAAAACTAAATAATCTTTTCATTTAATGAACGAATCTTTTGATTTTGGGATAGATTTTTGACAAAAGGCTTGGCTTTTAAATAGCGATCAGTTTTAAGGAAAATTATATTTGATTTTTTGTTTTGTTTCGAAGCATTTGAGACAAAAATCAGATGAAAATCAAGAAATATTTGATGTAATTATTGCTTTGAATTTTCAAAACTAATGAAAATACTATTTTTAGTTAACGTTTTAAATAACGTTTAAAAACCGCATATTATTTACAATCAGAAAACTATCTCTGATTTTTAAATACCTTTTATATAACTCTTCAATAATTGCTATTAAAAAACAAATTATCAGATATTTTATGCAATAATTGCACTCCAATTGAAAATAACAGAGAAATCGGTTATAATTGTTGTTGATATCTATGATTATCGTATTTATCGTCTTGTTTTGCTCCTTTTGCTATCTTTCCGATCGGAAGAATCAAAATAAAAGTTTACCTGATTAAATAAGTCGAACATTTGGAGCAGTATACTCTTGTTTTTGTTTATCCAGACTCTTTTTCTCGGCTCATTTCCCGAAGTTTTTTACCTTTTTTGCTGTTTTGCCTCAATTGAGACGACTTTTCTCAAACACTTTACTCAATAATTGAATTATTTTTTCAAAACAAATTTCAATTCATTTGATTTATTGATTTTATATCTGATAAATGGCTATAAATATACTCTAAATAACTTTGAATAACAGTAAATATAGTGAGAAAAATATCTCTGAACCAAAAGCCAAGAACCAAAAGCTATTCTTTGCAGTAGAAAATTGTGTCTAAATTTCACGCATCGGATAGTATTCAGAGATATGTAATTCATATTCAAATTTTCATTATATCGATCGATAGACACGAAAAGTCGAGACTTGTTTAGTTTACCGACAAATGAATTATCATTTTTTTCATAACTAATACTCTTTTCATTCAATTATTCAGAAAAATATGAATAAAGTGTTTTTTTTTTCACTTATTTTGAATCTATTATTACTTATTATCTGAAATTGTTATTCAATTTAATATTCAAAATACAATTTTCTTGGTTTTTAATTCAACGTTTCATATCATTTGATAGATTACCGTTGAAAATAAGACTATCATTTAGACCCAGATTCAAATGAAAATTTCAATTTCAGCTCAGATATGGTCTGTTTTGTTATTCAAACGGCAGATAACATATCAAATATTTAATAAACATTTGATTTTGATTTAATAACCGAACAAATCAGAGAAAAACTAATCTTTGAACAAATGGCTCCGATTCGAAGACAGACTAAAGGACAGCACATTTTGAGGAACAATTGGTTTCTACGAAAAAAATTGTTTATTGTCTGTCAGTTATGCTATTCTTTGTCAACGAGAAAAGGCTTTCCAATGAAATAACCATTGGATACCAAGAGTTAACTTGGTCAAATTGTTGAATTTCCTCAATTAGATTTGCAAAATTATCGATTTAATTTCAAACCATTAGTGAATTTCCACTGATCATTGATATAATCAGTGATTTTAATCTTGCATAATCAATTAATCATTAGCAATTCAGATAGGCTTGCGTTCGGTGCGATCCTGGCCACCCCTATCCCAGATCTGCAATGCCTATCACTCCTGCCAACAGTCCAGGTCAGTGCCAGCATCTGATCTATCAGTATTTCATTAAACAAGTGAAGTGGTGGCTGCAGTGGCAGCTCTTTTTTCATCCATCATCTTCCTGGTCACGATCCGGCTTTCAATAGAGCATTTAGTGTAAATGCCTACCTGTGCTGCCGTTCGCCAAATTGGAAATTCGTGAATTAGCTTCTGATACTGTGCTGTTCCCTATTGCAGGGCTCACCACAAAACCTGTCGATGCACTCGATTTGATAACATATGTTATATAACTCATGTGCTAACAGTCGTGTAATAATCGTTTTCAAAGATTATTTTTCTTTTGCTTTATATCCAAACCTATTGTTTCGTAACTTATATCGCAATTTCTGTATTGGAATCACGTCATAGATATGCAGGATATTCATCCGCCAGGGATGGGTTGAGGGAGTGATTGGCTTCAGTAGTGATGATTGCTAGGAGTAAATGAGCTTGATCACCTTTAACTATCATCTTTCGTAACCTAATTGACCAAATCTCACAATTATCGGAAGCGCTATAAAAATATTCTGACCTAAACTGTAAAATGATTGAACATCCCTTCCTCTATTCCTCTATTCCTAGATTCAAATATAATGATAGGTATTATAAATACAATTAAATGGATCGGAAAACAAACCGAAATCAACTCTAATATCAAATTGTAATGAAGTTTTCCGGCTATTCCTCAGACTTAACGCTAATTATTGTGTTTTCTATTCCTTGTTTTGATTGATTTCTTTCCAAAATCCGAACTTTTATTGGCTTTTAATCGACAAATAATTATCGATTGGTTTGGGGTTTGTCTAACATTTTATTCAACAGTAATTAAGTCGAAAATAAAACTCTTATTTAAGACTCAAATATAGTTCAGTAGTTTATTACTGAAACAAAAACGAGTGGAAAATCATTTGTCACGAAATCTCATCCATGAATTTAGGAACAAATCCTGAAAAAACAATTTCTTGATTTTTGATAAGAAAAATACAGGTCTGGGCGCAGGATAAATGTGTGGGCACTCCGTTATAGCCGTCGTTATTCACGAGCGAAAGAGACAGACAGCCAACGATTCCCACAATTCATTCCTCCCTTTCATTAAATTGTATTTTTTCTGTCGATTGAAATTACAGTAATATCTCTGAGAAAAATACATAATAAGAGTGATATTTATATAACCAAATAAAACCCCTTATGAATGCATAATCAGCGCAATTCATCTAAAAGTCTTAATGTAGAGCACAGGCTATGGTTAACTGATGGACGCGTGTCTACGGCATTAGCCACAGCCAGAGCACCCATCGTAATGAATAGGGGTGAGGCCAACGGGCTGATGGAGAACACTGGCACTGGCAGTAGGCATCCCCACCAGCGCTACTTAGATGACCCAAATCTCTACCCCTATCTTAAGCAACACTTATTTCATCTCATCGTTCAATGAATAGAAGTTTTTATTATTTTATTTTTCATTTTCTTCTCATTTAATACACTTTGAGAACAATATAAGGAAAAAGTGATCGTATTTTTTGCCCATTTAACCACTATTACAGGTGGAAGGGCTTCCAAATGAATTCCCACTACTATTGAATAACTCTGTTCTGGCAGTCCCTGTAATACCTTTCCCTTTCTAAAAGCGTTTCTCTTATTTATTGTATATTTTTCTTATTTGTGATAAAAGATTATAATAATTATTATTGAAAAATATATTATTATTACTCTCTTATAGTCATTTAATTGTATTATTCATTCAAGTATTGAAATATAAGACACTCTTTCTCTTCAATACTGTCTTATAAATGTATTTCCATTTTATCCATTTGTGTGGCTCTGGTTTTGTGCTGTGCTTTACGTAATACTCTTATAATAAAATACTTTATAAAACTCTCACTTTATTTAATCAAATCTTTTAATCTCCAGTTTTTTTTATATGAAATATAAGAATCAAATGGAAAACAAAGGAATGGATTTTCATTTTTCTTATAACAAAGCTCTCCCCTCACTATCCGAAAGGCTCTCCCTTTGCATCACTTTTCCTCATTTTATTTCTGATAAAACTATTGCTTAATTTGAATACAAGAAAACGGTTTTGCATTAAATGAAACAAAAAATTGATTGTATTCTCACTTAAGTTAAGTTCAATGAAAGAGAAAATTGACTGACTGTGCAAAAAAAAATTTTTAGCCTTTCCAATAGAAAGGGCTTTTGATTTGACCTAGCCAAATTATAAACAACAAATTACAGGCCTCTAAATTGAGTTAAACACTTCGGCCTTTGATTTGCGGTCAATTTGTTTGTAAGAAATCAAAGAGAAATCATTCATTTGGTCCACTAATGAGCACACCCTCACTCATATTTAGGCTGTGCTGCACAGCCTGTGCTTTGTTTCTCTTATTTTTTGGATAAGAATCTAATGATTCGACAAATTATTCCAAATTATAATTCAATACAATTATAAAAAATAATAGTATCGGAGACACTCTTACTCTTAATTCTGACTCCTGAGAGGTCTTATACTGTAATCAAAAATAATTAAAATAATAATAGTTTTTGTATTAAAAGCAAAAGAAACAAATAATTAGTTTAAGAAATAGTAATAACAAACAGATATCTAATGAGAAAAGTATTAGTTTTATGTTTTTATTATTTACTGCGGTTTTCAAAGTCCTTGTATTTGATTAAAGAATATGTTATAACAAGAATCGATTTCTTAAATGAATAATAATAATAATAATCCATTTATTTTGTTCTCCGGTGAGAAAACTCGTTCATTAATTGCTTTAAAACTTCTGATAAATCTATGATTTTATTTGTTTTTAATTCAATTAATTAAAAATTTCACTGAATTTTGGCTAAAAATAGAGTTTTCCCATCAATTGGTGGTTAAAAATCGCGACCAAAACTTTTCCGATTCACTTCTGAGGGAGGGATACCAGTGCTGTGCAATTCTACTGAGAAGGGCTGTGCCGTAAAATTTTTAAGACTTATCTATCAAAACAACAAATTGAAGCCAAAACAACAAAATCAAAGGCATAACTGCATCTCAGCTCAGGTGGAGATCCAGTTATACCTCAAACTATAACAAGATTTTGCTCTCAGAGACCGAAACTCGTCTCGGATTTTATGGATAACTGGTTTCCCAGTCATGACTTCAAAAGTTATTTAATAACTTTTCTAATAGTTTTTCACATCATATGTGAGAAACATTTTTTAGATTTTATACCAAATGCTTATTGAAATCAAGTGATTCTTATGGCTGTGCGAAATGCACAGTAGTTTTTTGGAGCACAGCGTTCGAGGAATACCTTCCTAATGGGGACTGGGATTTGCAAAGGAGTGATCGGGACTAAAGTTATTCACAATAATCGGGCAATTTTTGCGATGCATTTACTTATCCCCAACACTTTGCACAAGAGTTAGCTCTGCCAGTGCTAAAGGCGTGGTCCCTGTCCGACATATATTTTGAGGTCATCCTCACCAGTGCTCTCAGGAGTGATTCAGAGCTTAATTCAATCATATTTTGGAAATTAAGTGAAAAACTATGAGAAAAAACATAACAATAAGTTTTAATTGAATTTCATTTCGGCTTTACTTTCGTTTGAAATAGTTTTCCAGAGAGAAATCCATGACAAAAGTCACACAATATGTTTTGCCTACCCTTTCCCTAAAGCCAGTGCCTAACCCATTGTCATATCTGAGCGATGCTCAGAATAATTTGCTTATGAATACCGTTAATAAGGAAAATAACAGTAATTATAAATTTTATGCAAAAAAATTGAGTCTATATTACAATAATGTATAAAATCTTCGATACTTTTAATGAATTTATTTGTGAATACATTTCAATATTTTTCTCAAAACATAGATTTTATGTGAAATTATTGATTCAAAAGCAATTTTATTCAATAATTTTGAGGTTTAGTTGACTTTTAGGACGATTTTTTCGGAAATGACATCAAATTATGAAAATCTTATGTTAATTATGATCTGATTTAAAGTCAATTTTATTTTCTTCAGATAAACCTCTGATTTATTAAACTCTGATTTTGTTATTATTTATCCGAAAATAAAACTCTTTTACCTCTAAATCATAGCTTTATTTTTGGTGTTTTTGTTTTGAAAAACTCCTTCAGAAAAGACTTTCTTCAGTTCAAAGTCTTCAAAAAACAATCGCAAGAAAAACAAGTAATTCCTAACACTTTTAGTCAGTAATTAAATGCGAAGAAAAAACTTGAGAAACATTTTTTGCGTCCAAATATCTGATCGATAATCAGTTTTTGCATAAAAATTATTGTTTGCAGAAAAAATGAGCCGAAAATTATAATGAACTCAAGATCTCTATAATTGATATTTTTCTTATTATTATTCGTATTATTCGCTAATAAATCAATTCTTGTTCTCTATTTCAAGGATGATATCAATTGATTGCAGGCTTTTTCTATTGAAATACATAATTGAAAGACAATTTTCAGGCTATTTATCCTCAAATCGGCTGAAAATAAGAGCAAATAATAAGAAAGCATTTAATTTGCGAAATGAAATACACATAACAGTTGTTATAGATCTCTATAGACCTGTTGATAGATATACGAAGGACTCAGACCTCAAAATAAATAGAGAGAAAACTGAGCGAAATATTAATTTACTGAACACGAGATGAATATTACGGCAGAAAAAAAAATCATAAAAATCTAATCAGAATAAGTTTACTCTTATATTGAGTTCCACATTGTATTCAAATTGGTTACGAAAATCAATCATTTATTTACTTTTTGTACACTTTTTAACATTTTAATGGAATTTTAGTCAAATATTTAGTGAAATAACACAAATATTTTTGCCTTAAAATATACAAGAATTTAGTCAGGGATGCAGAATGAGAGGGATAACCCTTTTAAACCTTCATAGAATCCAGAATAGATTAGTTATATTCAATGAGTAACCCCTGGAAACCCCCTTAAAATATTTTGTAATAAGTTATGAAAGATAAGTTATTAGATTGGGTGCCCCTATTGTCTAAAAGACTGGCCATCCCTGCATTTATCCATGTCAATTTAGCATAAATTCTAGAAGAAATAATTCACCAAAAGAGACGGGTATTGCATTTGAAAGGAATGTGCGGTTTCGTGCTCTGGCCCTTCAATTAAGAGGTGGAGACTCGTATATAATTAAATATTCATCCTGTATGTAAAAATGTGATCTTTTACAATTTGATTCCCCTCTGATTGTAATAATAATTATTATTTATTTTTCTGCATAAATATTGGGCTTATCTTCAGGAATACGAAACACATTTCAATGAATTTGATTTCAACATTGAATTCACAATTAGTTAAACAATAATTGAATTGAATTATGAATTAATTGTAAGAAAAATAAAAGTGTTTTTAAATGTGTTATTCAGTCTTAAAACGAGAACTTCATTTTGTTTTCATCAGGTTTTTTGAATCTTTAAAATCTTTTCTTTCATTGAATTCTAGAAACAATTTATTCAGTCTCTGAAAACACATATCATTTGTGATGAAAATGTGATATAAAACTCGGTTTTCAAACGAATTCAATGAATGAATGAACGGATGAATGAATGGATAAAATCCTTTTTATTATTTTATTTATGAATTAATGCTTTGAATTAAAAGTTTTATTCAAATATTGGGTAAAAATTATTTTATTATCGCTTTTTGTTGTCTAAAGTCTTAAATATTCCGAATTCATAAGTGAAACACATATTAGATTCTGAGCCAATTTGGGCGCAAACGACGTGATCCAGACCTAACTCTGTGCCTATGCTATGTGTGTGTCCGCCCTTAACATATGCAAATACTTGGCGCACATCTCATCCATCCCTATCCCTAATCTATTTAACTCTGATCTTAAATTTCATATGTGTTTTGACACTTGAAATCCCATTTTATGGCAAAACGTTTTCTTCGTTTTTCTCTTCACTCGTATCTCGAAATCAAAGGAAATGCACTAAAACTCAAGCTTTTGATTCAGTGATCATTCACTTATGGATTTCCTTTTTCTCTCTGCCTTTAGTTCCTTAAAAATATGAATTTAAAGCATCAAAAGTAAAATATTTTCTCAAAACATTGGCTGAACTTTTGATCGAAAGCTAAATAACAAGAACAGACTTCTCTGAAAAAACCCATTTTTGGGATAAAAGTAATTCAAAACAATTAAAAACAGAATAAATATATAAAAACATTTTCGATTCGATAAGGATTTCCATAATTCATAATTTCATATAATATTCAATACATATTCGAAGAAAAATCTTTTGGCATTTCAATCATCTGAGGAATAGAGCACAGAATAAAATGTGGACTTCACCCCAATTAAGGGCAAAATTTATTCAAAACGTAAAACAACAATAAATTGAATGATAAACAACAAAATAGTTTTTTTTGAATATAACTGACTCTAAGCTATCGATTGATAAATAGTTTAGTGAATTGATTGCAATGTTTTGAAGAGAAAACTGTTTTTCAAGAGCACAGCATAAAAACACAATGCGATCAAAGGTAGTCCAGATTTAAGCAATTTATTATTGATGATTGTGTCAGACAAGGGGAGAGGGATGAAGAGGGGAGAGAGAGAGAGAGAGAGAGAGAGAGAGAGAGAGAGAGAGAGAGAGAGAGAGAGAGAGAGACGACATGACAGCAGCTATGGTTATGATTTATAATTCAGTAAAACTTTATTTATGTCATAATTTCGATATAATGTATGACTTCTGTATATATCTATGACTTGTAGTATATGAGACTCAGAATTAAAGAGTCAAAGAGTTTTCCCGAAATATGTTATCAATAAATGGATACAAAGATTCATAGAATGTATTCAATTCATTCTCATTTATCTGACACAACCATCCGCTCTGACAGCACTGACCTCTTTATTTTGTGTAATACTTGCGCTGACCCTTAGCTGACTGGCGGACACATCGGGCGCAGCGCTCACAGGGAGGCACCGGTGCTCTCGTCTTATATTTTTAATATCTTTTCTGCAGTTATGGACGACCAGATGGTCACCCATTGGAGGAAAGGCATCAATGGATTAAACAAATTTATTATAACTATTGGGAGAGTACTGAACAGGAATAGAGAAGAATGAGCTGTTGTGTCCGAAAATGTGTTGTCAGTGCTAAAGGACTGGCGTATTGTGTCGGTGCCAAAAGTGGCAACACTTTCGCAATTAGTTATTCCTCTGGAAGTAAACGCTTTTCAATATTCAATATCTGCTCTTCGTTTGCATCGAATCTGTTATACATTTATTACAATAAAAGTTATTATGTATTGAGAGTAGAGAATCAACTGTTCTGGACATACATAGAGAGGACATTCAGTCATCTAACAGTAGTGGACAATAGGGGACTGACAGCCATTATAGTGAAGACATAACTTCATTATAAGCCATAACTTTCTGACTGACAGAACATTTTCAAAGAGTGAAAAGTGATTTGAAATTCACTAAACATTTTTGTGTCCATTATTTTCAGACTTAATTTCAATTCAAATGAGTTATGAATTTTGCTTTTCATTCAAAAGCCCATATAAACCGACAGGAATTCGTATAAAACAAAAATCTCTTGTTTATTATATTCGAGGAAATTCGCAAATTGAATGATAAGTTTTAATTTGAATTTAAAATTCATTCTCAAAACTAGTGCATTAAAAATGATTTCTCAAACTTCAGGACAAGTTTTTTTCAAAAATAATATTTCACTGAATTATTTATTACCACAACTGATGTGAAAAATAAAGCGAAGTTTGTATTTATCAAATCCGCTGATGAGTGGCTCAGCCATAGAGTTGGCAACAGTTATGTCTCAGAAGAGAGATGTGTTCCCCAAACGAGAAGTCGGATGAAAAACAATACGAAAAATAGTTTTCAAATTCAAAAACAAATGAATGAATGCCTTAATTAATGATGACTTTGTTCTCAATTGGAAGAACTGATTAATCAAATAGTAATAACTCATATCTAATAATAACTCAAACGGTCTGTCCATATGCTGCACAGGGAGAGGACAGGCTGCGCCGAAGAGCGCTTTTCCCCATTAAATCCGAGTTTAATAATAAATTTTTGTCGGAAATGAATAGCAATAAGAGTGAGAAAGAAAAATCATTTCTAAAGAAGAGGTGATTAATAGCTTTCATTCGCCTTTTTTACAGTTAATTGATATTTAAAAATATTCATAAAGAATATGAAAAGTCGTTAATATTAGTCGAGAATAATCTATATTACTATTGAGTGGAAGACTCACTAAATATTAATTTTCAAAAATTGTTTTTTAATTATCTTTTCCTTAATTTTTTCCGATAATTATAATTGAATTATTTCGTTAAGGACTGGAAATTAGCATGATAAAACTCGGCCGATAAAATGTTATAGTTGTCAATGCAAATTTACTGGGTTAATAGTATTAAGTGGAGTGAAAATAAAATTGTATCAAGCATATTTTATCTCTTATATTTCTTAAATTGGTATAACATTGCTGCGAATAGATGGCGCACATGAGCTAGCCAATTTGAATTTTCAATGAAGAATTAGAATTTTCATTGGATTTTCAACTTTATCATTCATTAATAATTACTAATCATTCAATAAAATAAATAAATATTTATAAATCATTTTTAGATGAAATCTATTGAATCGTCTTTTAATTAAACATAACTTTTGTCTACCGATAGGTAACTGACAGAACGCAAACGTTTACCGCTTGGTTCGAGCTATCAAACTACAGTGTAATTCAATGGATGACCTGTCTCAAGAAAGCTAATTCTAGCCAGGAACATAATGCCGTTCTTCTATTATTCCGTGGCGAGGTATGCCCAAGTTATTTTCACTTATTTATCAATATATAAAAATTCGCAAAATTGTATCTATCTTATTTTTAACGCTTTGCGAAAATAACATAAAACGAATGACAGCGCTTAAAATTGACTGAAATAACCAAGTTGGTTTTGCAAAAGGCCCTGAATTAATAGCGCGCGGCTATGCTTTACCCTTTACTCCCCCATAAATTAACCCAAATTCAAAACATTTGATTTATTTTCAAAATTAAAGTCAAATTTGTGTAAATTTTTGTGAATTATAATTTTGATCATGCTCATAATCGATTTAGAGGATCTGCCACTTCCCTAGAGCATTTCAATGAGTAGTCAATAAATTAGTTTAAGCACCTTGATTATTATTCATAGATACTCTTGAGAATTGATAAATTGATGGATGATTTTTTTCGCGACGATTAGGAGTCGACTTTTTATGCAAATGAATGCAAATTTTACTCTTAATTATCAGTCATTTGTGTTCTGAAAATCTGTGTCATTAACTAATCCGACAGAAATTAATGACAAAAATATACGAAAAACAAAAAACAAAACAAAAAAAGACTTTAAACCAAAATCTCAAGTCTTGTGTGAGAAAACTGAGCGAAGAAAAAGATATTTAGAGCTTTGAGTCCAAAGATTTTTCAATAAAATTTATTATTGATTTGAATTAAGTTTTAATTATAGATATCTTTAATAATTATTTTAATGAGAATCCCTTATAAAGCAAATCAAAGCCATAAATAAAACACTTATTCGTATAAAAATCTATGAAATCTATTCACTACTCATTGGTATCGCTTCTGAAATCATAATTAAAGGGAAATTTTGTGTCAAAAATACTCCGAAAATATCATAAAATACAAAAGAATTTGAAGAATAAAATTAATATTAAAAACTGATTTATTTCGCTCACCTTTTTCTGTGGCTATCATCAGGGATGAGCTAAATATAGTCCATTTGATTAAAGGTGCGATCCTTTAGTTATAAAATTTTCAAATTTAATGCAAAAACAAGAAAAAGTTTTAATGATTTTGATCTCAAATGAAGCGAAATATAAATAAATGGCCTTTTCTTTGCATAAAATGCTTTTCAGCGAAGATTTATAATTAAATTAATAAATAAAAGAAAATATCATTTCTTTGAGGAAAATATGGATTAAAATCACAATTTATTCGCAAATCTATTCAAATGACATTCAAATTAGATTTGCTTAAACTGTAGGCGTATTAATAGTGTCTGAAAAAAGGCAGTATTTTTGCCATATTTTTGTTGTTTCCCCCGAAATATCTATTCAGTAATTCATTGCACTCTTGGTTTATCAAGAATTATGGTCCACCAACTTTTCCAGACTTATTTAAATCTGAGCCAATGAATGAGAAATAGGTTTTATGTGATTATTGACTCTTCAAATCTCTTCTAAACTAATTCCAAGCGATAATTCAGTAATAATATTGTCGGAGAAGTTTTGGTTTTTTGGTTTTATATCCAATTAATGAAATATTGGGACGAATTGATTGTGCAAAAAAAAGGTTTTCCTAATTTCCAAGAACTTTAAGAAATTGTTTTGAAATTAAGTTTTTGTTTTATCTGTCACTTTATTTGAGCCCTTTTTTCATAAGCGATAATTGAACTGAAAATTTGAAGACATTTATTGATCATTAAATTTAATGATTATAACAGAAATTGTGACCAAAATTAAAATAATCTTTTTATTTGACAATCGTTTCCATCAGAAATGTTTTAATTGTGTTTCGAAAAAGAAATTTATTCTTCATTTTTGATGATTAAATCCATTTCAAAGACTTTCATTATTTCAGTGATTTTTCTTCGAGGAATCGATTGCTTAGAAAACTATCAAAACATTTGATATTAAAAATTTATTTTTCAATTCAAAGGCATTTTTGCATTAAATCTAATCTCAAGAAAACATTCGTTTATTTGTATTTTCGTTTTGAAATCAATTAACAAATATTTTGAAAGCCTTATTGAATCAGTTCCTCAGTTATGAGGAACGGTAGGAAAGGCACTGGATTTCAGCAAAAATGCAAATTTGCTGATAATTTGAATTTGTTTTTATTGCCATTCAATACATTTCTATTGCTTTCGGGAAAACACTATTGATTTTTATTTGCATAAAATATTTGTTATTTTTCTTTGAAATAAAAGTTTGTTTTTTATTAAAGATAAGTTTTCTCTTATTTTTCGCTGATTTCGATGACTTTTCAATTGATTTCAATGCATTTGATAATCAAAATTTCTGTACATTTCCTCTGAAGGCTTCACACAATTGAATATTTCTATTGAATCCGTAATTAGTTTTTGTTTTGAAACCGATATATCTATAAAATAGTTGAATATTTGAATAAAATCTTGAAATATCTCTCCGATAACTTTAGTAACAGAAAAATCAGGTAATTTTGATGTCAAGTGAAGCAAAAGAAATCAAATAAAATGTTTGAAACAATTCCTGAAATTCTTTGGCTTTAATTCCCAATCGTTTGAGAGATTTATTTCTGTCTTTAGATATGGTTTTTGAAAATCATTTAATCAATAATTCAATTAATTTATTAACAAATCTCTGATTTCAAAGTCATTGAGTGTTTTATTAATAAAATTCTTGGTATTAAAAAAAAGATCAAATAATTCACACAAATAAGGGTTGAATTGATTTTTAGATAAATTAATAGATTTTTAATTTTCATTAATACTATCGATTGTTAACTGAATTCTTATTCAAAACACTATTATTAATCATTAATTCAAATTCAAGATAATTGTCTCAGAAAAGTAAACTTGGAATCAAAGATATTGTTAATAACATTGCAAAGCAGCCCGATTAAAGTCAACCATCATTAAGGAGAGCCTTTTATTTTTGATTCCGAATCGTTTGAAAACCTGATTCTTGGAGGAGAAAAATCGAGACAAAGATATATGTCATCTGAAAAATCATTTCCGATTTTTTTCCTCTCAAATGAAAAATTGTTTTTCAATAAAAGCAAAACTACTCTGAACTCGAAGGGAGTATTCGTTTAATTCGTGTTTAAACTAAACTCGAAATTCAGTTCGTTATCTAAATTGAGAGGAAAGGCGTCGTAAGAAGAGTTTCGTATTGATTATCGATTGGCAAGAATTTAAGCCAAACTAATTATCAGAGACAGTCTCTCATCTGTAAACAGCTCTGAAAGACCATATTTTTTCTTAATTTCCTATCAATCGATCAGTGAGTAGGAGAGGGATAGAGGGAAAGGGGGATAGAAAATGTTGTTAAAGTAATTCCAAAGAAATTAAGTTTTATTTTTAATCCAATTTCTCTCTCTCTCTCTCTCCCTCTCTCTCTCTCTCTCTCTCTCTCTCTCTCTCTCTCTCTCTCTCTCTCTCTCTCTCTCCCTCCCTCTCTTGTAATCTCTTGAGTTGAGATACTTCTTATTTTTCGATCTCAATTCCCAAATCAAAAGCACAGGCAATACATTCGCTTCCCTGCCCTTCCCTTTAGCTTCAGGTTGATTACCCGGTCCTCTCTCTTTCACACTATCAATTGCAAAATGGGTCAGTAGTTGATTGCGATTCACTTTTTTGTTTTACTCTTTCTTCATCACAAGAAGTTGAGTCAACCTCTCGATCCTCACACTCTATCTGCGCGCTCACTCCGATAGTGGACTGGTATCGAAGGCGCACAACTATCCAAACACTAACTCCACCCGAAAGGGCTAACTATTCAAAGCGAAAAAATCTCTTATTTCTTCCCAAATCTCATCTGATTTATCATTTAATGTGTTTTTATTATATAATTATTTGTATTCTTTGCTCTGAAAGGCTCTGAACTGCTTTAAGGCCTAATTTAGTCAAACATTTGGCTGTAATTACAGTCAAACATCGATTTAAAAGAGTTTATAAAAGTTACACAATTATGAGAAACATATCTCTTAACAAAACAGCAATTATTTTATTAATGATTTGTAAAATTGAAAGCAATTTCTTCGCTTACTTTCAAACGTACAATAAATTGAGTGAATTATACGTAAAAATTGGGATATATTTCATCAATTAGTTAATCATTTGACTGTATTTTTGATTTATATTTACTTCAATTGTAATATCAGTTCCTTTAGTAAACCGTTTGAATGGAAAATACAGTGAAATCAATGGCAAAACACAAATAACAATAAGCAGTCTATCATTCAAATGGTTGTCCCAAATATCGGATTAGATTTTTCATTCTCTTTGAACAAGGCTTTATCAAGATGATTTAACATTAACATTAAAATGGGTGTAGAATTGTTAATTTTGAAATTATGCTGGGTGTTATCATCTAGTTTGAGATATTGAACTACTTTAAAGGGAAGGGCAGCGAATAGCACATGATTTTAGACAATATTCCTGACATTCCTTTAGAAAATTATCCACTTTTTATACCTCAGCATATCTTTGACAGTCATTCAGAGGACAGACAGTAATTTTCATTCTTCACTCTTCTGGTACTGTCATTCAGTGGGACTCCGGTTGCTATTCATAACTGTTTTGACGGATGTTTTGTGGACTT
>JAQIXD010001263.1:0-16318 GCA_034699985.1 Minunthozetes semirufus
ATTATTTATCAAAAATATTAATTTAAATGAAATTATTTCAAACTTTTATTGATTTAATCACTGATTTGAAAATTATTTCCACTTTTGTTACATTTATTTCTATTCAAATAAAAATTAAGTTTTTTGATCGATAATTGATTTGAAAAATGTTTGTTCTTTGAAAGAGCTGTCATAACACAATCAAATAATTTGGAAAAGTCTTGCATTGAATTCGTGTCCAAACATTTCAATAGTAAAGAATTCCTATTACTAGAAGACTCCCTTTCGGGACAATTGATTGGTTCGATAAATATCTGATAATTTTCGCTAAAATTGAGTTTTTATTTGAATTCTTATCTGAAAAATAAAAAACTTATCAAACTATAAAAGATGTTTCGAAATTCATTATTCAGAATATATTAACATGAATTGAACTTTGAAGTTTACCTTTACTTCAATACACTTGAATACAATTCAAAAATTGTATATCAGTAAAAAAGGTAATCCTCAGAATTAAAATTGAAAATTATTCTGAGAAAACTAACCACAATCAAGGTAAGACTTTGTATTTTCTGATAAAAAGAAAGGTAGACACTTAAGATAAGTATTTCAGAAATATCTATAACATTAAATAAGTTTAAAACATCTATAAAAAGGCGAACAAAGACAAAGAAAAATATTGTTATTTGAAATATTATTTGTTTAAATCTATTTAAAACGGGAAAAATGGAACTCAAAGATTTTGACTCTATTCCAAGTGAAACTTGCAGAGCTGAAAAGGTGAGTAAGCTATCAATTTAAAAGATTTAAACACAAAAGGTTAATTTCAGGAAATAGTTATTTTACTATTGGGTGAGACTGGTGTTGGAAAGTCTACATTTATCAATGGATTTGCAAATTATCTCACTTATGAGACGTTGGAAGAAGCCAAAAATGGAGAGCTCATGTCATTAATTCCTTCTTCGTTTACTTTCATGAATGATGACTTCGAAGAAAAATTGGTCAAATTTGGAGAAGATAAAAACGAATGCGAAGAAGTAGGACAATCAAAAACACAATCTTGCAAATGCTATGTTTTCCCATTTGGCAATTTTCAAATTCGGCTCATTGACACACCAGGAGTTGGAGACCCACGTGGAATCAAGCAGGACAGAAAGAACATGGATAACATCTTGACTTTTATTGGACAATATCCAGAGCTTCATTGCATTTGTATTCTGATGAAACCAAACAATAACAAAATTACAGTTACCTTTGAGTTTTGTCTCAAACAACTATTTTGCCACTTACAGAAATCAGCAAGTGAGAATTTTGTTTTCTTATTCACCAATGCGCGTGGCACATTCTATCGCCCTGGTGACACACTTCCTTGTCTCAAAAAGATTCTGACCTATATAAAAGAATCTCCCCCTTATGTGGATATAGTATTGAAGAGGGAGACTGTATATTGTCTTGACAACGAGTCATTCAGATTCTTAATAGCTCTTCAAAATGGTATATGACATTAAATACGTGAAAAATTATATAATAGATTTATAAATTATTTTCAGATATGAGTTCTTCTGAAGATGAGATCGCCAATTTTTCAAAAAGTTGGACCACTTCTGTAAACGAATGTGTAAGACTTATTGAATATATATTGGGATCTGACGAAATGCCTGGTCTAAAACCTCATTTAACTCATAAAACTATTACACTTAATGAGGCTCGTCGTCTGATAATAAGCCTTTCTCAGCCCTTGGCAGATATTGCTCAAAACATCGAAGACAATTTGAAAGTATTGCAAACACATTTAAGGAAATTGGAAATAGGATCGAATGATATAGCTACTCTTAATGAAAAGCTTTACATACCTTTCCTTGATTTGAAATATACTGATTTGCCTGAACCTAGAACTGTATGCTCAGCTGTCAAATGTTGCAAAATTTATAAAGTCCTCGACATTACTAAGTGTGATTATGAAAGCAATTGTCATAACCCATGTCATCTAAAGGATGTAATTAAAGAAACAATTGGTGACAAAAATATCCGTAATTGTTGGGCGTTTAAACTTGGGCGTTCAAACGATTGCCGAGAATGTGGCTGCAGATATGACACTCATCTACATGTCTATTATCTCACAACACTGGTTGAAAAACGAATGGAAAACAAAACAGTGAAAGATGAAATTGTTTCAGCAGAAGTTACACTTTCAAAAGCTAAGAAAACAACGGAGGAAATTCAGACAAGATGTGGTAAATTTAAATCAGAAATGGAATCTATAACAAAGGCAACCGCAAAGTTTGCTCACTTTCTGAAGAATAATGCAATTGCTCCTTACAATGACTCTTTCAAGGTTTATTTTTATCATATTTGCCTAAATTGACTTAGTAATTTTTTTTCCTAGTCATATCTAGAACATATTATCGCAAATGAAGAGTCTCTATATAGAAACGGTGAAGATAATAGAGAAATAATAAACGGATTGGAGGAAATGCTCAGAAACTATAAAGAGGAGAAAGATATTCTTGACAAAGCTATGGCTGACAGTGACTCTGAATGTACCGTTACTGTGGATGAAATTTTCTTAGTTATCAAAGATCTTTATTCACTCGAAATCTATGGCAAAAAAATCGAAGAATCCCAACAAAAGTATCAGAGGGCACTTCAATCAGAACTTCACAGCATTCAAAGAGAAAAGGTTTTCAAACCAAAGAAACATCTAACAAGTTCTTTCAAATTGTTTGCCAAACGAAATTTCAAACGCCTAAAGGAATACGTAAACGATAGGATAGCCATCAACCCTAATTCCCTGGTGTACTTACCTCAAAATGTTTATTCGTGCATCGATTATGACACTTCATTTTACTCCCATGGAAATTATTTCTAAGATTATTTTAAAATTCATTTAATTAAACTTTTAATACAATTTATTTGAGAAAATATATAAACGAATAACACTTTTGTGACAATTTTTAGGCAAAACTTGTATTTCATTTCATTTGAGGAATGATTTGATTATTGAATAAACTTTTAAAACAATTCGTAAAACTCTTAATAAAAAGTATTCAGTCTTTGATTTTGTGATTATATTCGGGTTATATATAAACAGCAATATATTCGGCAAAAGAATTATCAATCAATAGATGTGTTGTACTGAAGGCTGAACTCAATTACCAATAATTGAGAGCATCAGTCGTTTGGAAAGGGATTCGTTCATCGCTTGAAAGGCATCCGATTTGAAGATCGCTTTCCAATTATTGGCCGCGAATTCAGTGCACGACTTCTCCAGTTCTTTGAGACCACTGTTTACCGCCTTTTCATAGAGGGAACAGATGTTTGACAAATTGGGTGTATTCTGAGCTCTTTGGATGTGTTGGGCGCACATGTCTTCAAGAACGGGCTCTTTGAAAATGTTGGACATTCGCTGCAATTCAATAACAATCTGGTCATCGATTTTAGGCTCCAATCCATAGATATATTGAAGGAATGCATAGAACGTTGTATAGGAGTCGCCGTTGATCTGTATCTCATTGATGTTCCCTTTGTTTCCTCTGAGGATTTCCCAGAACTTCTCGTTTCGGATCTCAAGAATGGTTTTGTGGCAATAAATCACTTTGTCTTCGGATTTGATCTTCAAATCATAATTATTCGGATTATTAAACGATTTTCTCAAACGATTCAAAAACACGTTTCCAGTAATCAGTTCAGGGTTTGGATCAGTCTTCGAGTTCAGGTTAACGTTGGATAAGGTATGGCTCAATAGGTTTGTCACGTGATTCGTGTTGTCGTTGTTTTGGTGATCAATCAAAGAGTTTTCAGTTTCAGAGAAAATATCGTCGTTTTCATCATCGGATCCGTTATATGAGACAATATTCGGTACTTCGGCGGCTCTCATAACATAATCATTGACACGACTCATGCGATTCATGTCCTGATGAGGTAGTGCTGAGCTATTTGTGGCAAACGTACTGTTAGTCAAACTGTTGGGCAATTGGGGGAACATTTGGCCAAAATTCTCTTCTTTATATACGAATGGGGGAGAGGTTGACACCTGACTGGTGGGCGGTTCCACCGTTGGGTTCAATGGATTGATATTCAACTTCAATGGATTTATATATTCTTCTTCGTTGACCAGAACTGTCTTAAAAGTCACTTTATTTTTAGATAATTTCGCGTAAATATCAAAATACGATTTCCCGCACGAGTTGTGGACCTCTTTGGGACGGACTATCTTTTTATCCAAAGCCAGTCCCCAAACATATAACTTGTCGTCGACGCCAACAGCGATAGACATATCATTCTCCCAATAAGTGATAACATCTTTGATTTTGAGCCCTTTGTTCACTCGGAAAGGGGTCACCTGAGGCTCGACAGACCCGTTCCCGATCTGGCCGTCAGTGTTGAGACCAAAAGAGTACACAAATCCATCAGTTGTGAGAAGGAGTGAATGGTTTGGACCGCAGACCGCTTTTTTGAACAGAATATTCTCCAGACCTTCGATAGGTTTCGGCCGATTAGACATCGGTTTGAGTCTTGTTTTGCGGACATCACGCTCTGGATTGCGACCCAACTGTCCGTTTGTATTATTACCCCATATGTAGACCCGACCGCTCTCTGAGAGAGCGATCGAGTGATAACAACCACAAGAAATAGATATGACTTTTTCGTTGATCAGGACCTGAGTGGGTGTCGAACGGCTGTTGTAAGTCCTGTCCCCCAACTGAGCAAAAGTGTTGTGACCCCAAGAAAAGAGTTCTCCATCGCTGGTCAGTGCCATCGAGTGGTGGGCACCACAGGCGACCTCAACCACTCTGATGTCATTCAGCTCTTCGATGAGCACAGGTTTGTTCGAGTGCTGAGTGTTTCCGATACCCAACTGACCGAAGTTGTTGTGACCCCAACCATAGCACTGACCATTAGCTGTGATCCCTATGCAGTGTTCATAACCGTTCCGTATTTGGACCAATCGTTTGCCGCTGAGGTGTGGGTTATGTCGCGGCATAAGAATGTTCTCTTCAATTGTTCCCAAACCTAGACTTCCGTCGCGATTGTGGCCAAAGGCGTACACTTTGTCGTCATTTGTGGCGAAAATCACTTTCGAGCCATAAATACCCCAAACATAGAGGAGTCGAATGCTTTTTCTTAGGCTGTCCTCAATTATGGCCGGATTTTTCAGGAATAGCTTTATGTCTAAAATAGTATCCAATGTTTTAGCACTTCTATGATTGTCGGCCTTCCTCTCAGTTGCGGTAAATTTCGCCGAATTGGTTGACTGGACAGACATTTTCCGCTCATTCATCAGTGGATTAATCATTGAGTCTTCGGTTTCCGAAAATATCGATTCGTTTTCGTCATTCAATTGACTGAAAGTTATATTATTTCCCAAACTATTGACGTTTCGGTCGATTCGTTCCCAACTCTGGAGGTCGTCGTTAATGATAATTGTCTTAAACGTGACGTTCTTTTTCGCATAAATCGCGTATATGTCGAACACTGACTGTCCGGCGCAGTCCGTTATCTCTTTAGGCGTTGTATACCTCCTATTCTTAGCCAAACCCCAGACGAAGAACTTGTCATCCGTTGAGACCGCAATCGAGATGTCGTTCTCTTTATAAGTGATTATGTCTTTGAACTGAATCTCATCCTTCACTTTGAATGGACTAAATTGGTTACCGACGGCTCCGTTGCCTATTTGGCCACAAGTATTGTCACCGAAAGCATAAACACAACCATCAGATGATAACAGGAGTGAGTGATTTGGTCCGCAGAGGGCTTTAGTGAAGAATATCTTCTCGAGTCCGGGAATCGGTTCCGGTCTGTTAGAGTTGGGTCTCATTCGGAACTCAGGCTTATCGATACCCAACTGTCCGTAACAGTTGTTTCCCCAGACGTAGACCCGACCGCAGACAGTGAGCGCCACAGAATGGGATTTACCACAAGATATGGAAATCACGTCTTCTCTGATTGTAATCGGCTTTGGATTAGAACAGGGATTGTATGAGTGGTCGCCCAATTGGCCGAAAGTGTTGTCACCCCAGGCGTAGACCTAATGGCACAGAATATTAGACACAAATCATTAAACAGTGGTGTCATACCTGTCCCTCAGCGGTTAGAGCCATAGTATAAGCGGCGCCACAACTCAATTGAACGACAACTTCTTCGGCCAACTCTTGGATGTGTTGCGGAATATTTGTTGGTTTAACTGTTCCGAGACCTAACTGTCCCAAATCGTTGTGACCCCAGGAGTAGACCTGACCGCCGCTCGTGAGGGCCAACCAGTGCTCAAAACCGCAGAAAATGTTCGACAATTGTTTGTCACTCAAAGATGTGTTCCATTGCGGGCTTTCGATGTTCTCTTCGTCTGTTCCCAGTCCGAGACCGCCGAACCGATTGCGGCCAAAGGCGTACACTTTGTCTTCGTTTGTGGCGAATATGACTTCGGATGCATTGCAGCCGAAAATCGTTAAAAGTCTTATACTGTTCCTGTCGTTAGAGTCCGGAAGAGTTGACTCCAAAATCGGGAAATTCTTGATATTAATGACACAATCCATGGATTTCTGAAATAAGGGAACAAATGGTAAACTAATTGAACAAAACTCTTGTCATTTGAAGCAAAGGCTAATAAACAGGTGTTTTGCCGAAGAAATCAAAACAAAATCACAATTTGTTTGACATTTAAAGTGTGTTTTGAATCACAAAATAAGAAACAAAAAGTAAACAAAGAATTAAATTCCGTTCAAAAACAACATAACTTATGCATAGAAATACCTATTCTTGAAAAATGCAAGAAAATCAATAATCTATCAACTTTTGCGAAAAATGGCATTCGTGTCACCTGAGTCATCAAATTATGTATTTTTCGGCTCAATTATTCGGTAGCCCTCAATATAACCTTGGTTATTAGCTGATCTAAATTGTTTTCGCTCTCTTATCAACTCGATTAAGAGCAAACATCTGCCTTAAAATACAGTCAAACCTATTTATATTTAAATAGTAATTAGATTTTCAAATTACCTTGTTACCAAACCTATTCCAATAAGCCATTCAAGATAATTAGATTCTTAGCCAATATAATATAGAATTTTAGCAAGGTAACAACTTGATTTATACCGAAATTAAAAGGGTGATATTTTTATGGGGGGATTCCGGTGTAAATTAGATAATATTTTATGACGAAATCCTTGATAATTTTTTGTCAACAAGTTAGGTCACTCCAAATACAACGTCAATCAGGTTAGACAAGTTCAGGCAACTTTGCGTTATATTCAGGTACAAATACACTCACCTTTCAATCAAATATCTTGACTAAGGGTTCAGTAATTGTGTTAATTAATAGTGAACTCTGTTTTTGATTAGTTTTTGAAACAAATGTTTATTTTTCAGCAAAAAAAATGATTTAAAAATATCTCGCTTTTAAGCGATAAAAATGTTGCATAATATGACAAATATCCTGATCAAATCAATTTTAAAATGAAATTGATATAATCCTTGTTAAATACCAAGTTGTTAGCCATTCGCCCGATTATACCATCGATTTCTAATCCGTTAGATTAGTCGATGAACTCATCAGTCATTTGAATCAAAATGTATGTGAAATTGAGATTAAAATCACGTGTTTTCTGCAAATTTCATAAACAAGATAATAGTCTTTTTTTACCGAATTAGTTGATCCTTGTCGTGAAGCTGATCCTAGATATCAATCCTCGAAAAATGGATAGTGTTTTAAACGTCAGACACTTTTCAATATTGAACTCAACTCTGAGCGACAAAAACCTGAGAAATTCAATCAGACTTTTGACGGTTTTTGGTAACAACGGATCCGAAGTGATCTTCGTTACCGTCGATGACGACGTGTACGCCTACGGCCTCAATAAGTCCGGATGTCTGGGTTTGGGCTCTTTTGAACAGCACGTCCGGCGGCCGAAACTGAACGAAACACTCAGTGGTAAACGTCTCGTGAATATCGTCTGCGGTTTTGATCACTGCATTGGAATCACATCCAGCGGTCAGTGCTATGCCTGGGGTCAGAACGAGTTCGGACAGTTGGGTATCGGGTCCTACGATATGTCACACACACCGCAGTTAGTCAAGAGGTTGGCCCACAAAGCAGTGGTTCAGATAAGTTGCGGTCGTTATCACACTCTGGCCCTCACTAGCGATGGACAGGTATGAGTCGGTCCTATCCATAGAATTGTGTGTTTAATGTGTGCACTCAATGGACAGGTGTATGGTTGGGGACGGAATATGTTCGGCCAATTGGGAGACGAGTCATACATTTCGCGGTTTATTCCAAAAGAGATTCAATTCAATGACAGCGAAATCGTTTCCATATCTTGCGGTCGAATGCACTCATTGGCGCTCACAGACAGGGGACGGGTCTATGTCTGGGGCATCAACGAGTCGGGACAGTTGGGCCGACATAGAGAATGTGATATACATATGGGAAGAGAGAAGGCCTGCGCTTTCCGGCCGACACTCATTCCCGGCTATGAAAACAATGTCTTCGCGAAAGCGATATGCGGTCCAATGCACTCACTTCTGCTCACACCTGATGGCGATGTCTACGCCTTTGGGGACAACGGTTGCGGTCAAGTCGGGAACGGAACAGAAGAGCCTCAGTTCAGACCCGTTAGAGTGAACTCTGACCTTAAGTTCAAAGACGTCATCACTTACTTCGAGAACGACTTATCAATTGGTCTAACATTTGATGATAATTACTATGTCTGGGGTTTGGCTAAGAATCGGAACGTTTTGAGCCCAACCCTCATAAGCGAGTGCTCCGCACAGTCCTCGATATTCAACGTTTACGCCATTTATGCCAAAAATAAGGTCACATTCAAGACGTTTGTCATAAATGAAGAGATGATTGAATCGCAAAATCTAAGTCTTAGTCACCGCTCGACAGTTGAGTCCAGCAGTCGGGCGGACACACCGTTCAAAGTCAAAGATGAAAATACGGGGATAGCCTTCAATGCCTTCCCTCCGATGCCAAACATATCAATGAAGAGCCATATTTTGTCCGAAAACTCGGACCGTTTGCGTCAAACGAACGGATCATTAGATCCGAGGATTCAAATGTCGCAAAACAATGGATCTAATGATGAAAATTACTTAAGAAGTAGTGCTGAAGATTCTGCCATTTATTCGCCATTTGTGGTCACACCTAATGATCTCAACCGTCTGTCCACTCATTCCTCGATATCTTCTAACAATAGTTCAAACAATTCAGAGCTTATTATCGGAAACGTATTCCTCAATCATTTGCGGCAATCGTTTAATAACCGAAACAATTGTGACCTCAAAATCAAATGCGAGGATAAAGTGATTTATTGCCACAAAACCATTCTTGAGATTAGAAACGATGTCTTTTGGCAGATATTGAGACAGAAATTGGTCCAAAACAGTGACGAGATTTACATAAATCCGGACTCTTATACAGCTTTTTACGCATTTATTCAATATATCTATGGTTTGAAGCCTGGAATCGATGAACAGAACGTCAAAGAAGTCCAAAACTGGGCCAACATTTTCAAAGAGCCAGAACTGGAAGAGCTCTGCCTTCAGTACATCCAAAAAGTGGAGAATACCCCGAATTCGTCGAATATCTGTTCGCTCTATGAGAAGGCCATCACTTATGGACTCAAAGACTTGGAGAACAGTTGTACTGAATTCGCGGCAAATAATTGGAAAACAATTATCAAATCAAATGCTTTTCAAGCGATGAATGAAACCCTTTCTAAACGTCTTATGCTTTCAATTATTGGCAATTAATCCAAAGATTGTAACCTTTTTTGGACAGAATGAGTCCCTTCTCCTAAAACTCAGGTTTATGTCAGAACTGAATCTTTAATTACTGTTAATATGACCTCATTTTTAGTTTTTAAGTTCAAAGTGGAGGCAAAAAATCAATCTTTAATATAATGTCTTAACAAAACACGTCTTCGATGTCCAATACCTGTAATCTTTTGCCAAAATCACTGTAATTCTGGTCACAAGACTTGAAATTCTACTCATTTTTCTAAACGAATAACTAATTCATTGTTTATTTTAAAATGATTTTAAAATACAATTATTTTTCTCAAAAAAAAACTGAGATTTTGTTCAAAAGAATGTATTCTTCGATAAAAATTCATTAAAATTGTTTCAAAACTTTGAATAAAAACTGATTTCAAACCTCTTTTGTGATAACTTTTAAATTAATTGATAAATGATTTTGAATTTTATTGCGATTAAGCCGTCGTTAGGAATGCCTACGAATTGATGTCTTATTTGATGTGTTTTGACATAAACTCAATGAAAGACTTCTCAAAATCCGTTGACTTTGATTGAGTCCCTCTTTCATAGACCGGACACTCATCTGTTAAATCGATTCTTGTGTTTAGGAACTGTTGGCACAAATCTTTGAGCTCTGATTCGCCATAAATTGTGGCCATTTTTAGGAGATTAGAACAGTTGTCTTCAGTTACTTCGGGTGTCTGTCCATAGATGTGTTGAATGAATGCGAGGAATGACTCGTAATAAATGGGTTTTATTCTGATCTCATATTTGTTGCCATTTTTGAACCGATTCTTACATTTGTTCCAAAACTCATTGTTTCTGAACTTAAGAACACTTTTGTGGCAGAAAATGATTCTCTCATTGAATATGAGTTTTAAGTCATAGTCTTCCGGATTATTGAATGACTTGATTAAGAACTTCTTGAATATTGTCTCAGAGAAGGCCTCAGAGGCCTGTGTTATGACTGATTGGTTGACTGACTGGTGATTGTTCGACAAAATCGATAACTTATCGGAACAGTTATCTGAGTTTGTCTTCGGCGGAGACTTTTCTGGGGTTAACTTCACTGTTCGGTTGCCATCGCTGTCGAAGTTCTTCTCAATTAAGATATCATTCTTCGGGGAAAAGACTTTCGATTGACTTTTATTTCGATTCAAATCATTCATTGATTTGTTTAAGTCTTCACTTCTTTGAGTAAACGAACACTGATTTGAGTTCAGATTAAAGTCTGAATTCAAGACAATTGTCTTAAAAGTGACTTTATTTAAGGCATACATTGTGTAGACATCGAATACTGATCTGAAGGACGGCTCTCTCACGAGTTGTGGCGAAAATATTCTTGAGTTTTGGGTCAAACCCCAGACGTAATACTTGTCATCAGAGGAGACGCCGACCACTAAACTCCCTGCCGTCGAAGCGATTATGTCTTTGAAGGGAATGCCTTCGCATATAATTATAGGATAATTCTCGTGACCGAACGCACCCTTTCCTACCTGTCCGTTGAAATTATTGCCATAAGAATAGAGCCGACCCTCCGATGTGAGCAAAAGTACAAAATCAGGTCCACAAACGGCTTTCCTTACGAAGACATTATCAAACAGTGGAAGAGTGGTCGGGGGTGCGGACGGATTGGCAAAGGGATTAGCCATGAATATGGTTGGCCCACACTTGAGTACACCCCAGACATAGGCCCGGCCGATGTCTGTCACTGCTATTGACTGAATCCTTCCGCAACAAATCGATATTATCTTCTCTTCAATGGACACCTTATTTGGCAGCCATACAGAAGACATAGAATTATAGCCCAATTGATGGAAGGAATTCCTGCCCCACGTATAGACCACTCCATCAGAGGTGAGTACCATTGAATAACTGCTTCCGCAACAGATCTGCACCACTTTTTTGCCAATTAGTCCGGGGATTATTGTAGGTTTTGGACATCCCTTCATTCCATTTGTTCCGAGCTCTCCGTAATTATTCTGACCCCAGGAATACACTTCTCCTCCTGAGGTGAGTCCCAGATAATGCATGTGACCTATGGCTACGTCCACCAGATTCTTATGGCTGAGCACTTGATTCACTTCAGGATTCACTATATCTTTGGTCCAAAAGCCTAAACCCAGACATCCGTTGGTATTATCGCCGATGCCGTAGACAATGTCCTCATTTGTGGCGAATATCACATTATAGCCATCGTTGACGAAGACTGACAGAAGTCTAATTGATTTTATCAATTTTTCTTCGGTATTATTTGAGTTTAAAACTGGAAATCTATTAAAATCTATCAATTGATCCATTGGTCGGAAGAATGCACTTATTGTCGACTAAATTATCACAAAATAAGACAAAAAAAGAGTTTGAATTTTGCACTGTTTTGATGGCAAACAGTAATGAACGGTACTTTAAGTCACGTGGTTTTCATGTGTTGTCTAATAGTTTCTCTTAGACTGACATCTGTTGACAAATATTGACAAAACTGTAAAACTTGATAAAATGAACCATAGAATGAACCATGGTTACTTTTAATGTCTTATTTGGTAAGAAAACTATTTAAAAATTTATAGGAATTGAAGGAATGCCTCAAAATTGATTATTTCATTGAATTTTTAAAACAAGACTTCAATGGAAAACATTTCTATAAATCATTTTTATTAAACATATAAACAATTATGGAAATTATCTTTGAGATGATCTCGAGCTTTATCCAGATTCTAATTTTCAATAATACTAACAAACTTACAAATTGTGAATCACTTGACTTTTCATCCCTTGTTTGCTCTTAAAATGAATTCTTTGCTTATTTTGTGTCTGATTTTCTTCACATCAAATGGTATTCATTTGAATCCCATATTAATATTGAAATCATTTTCATTGCTTTTGATTATCAGCCAATCCTTGGGACGGATATCATAGACAAATCGATGACCAAAAACCCGCTATTTCTTGGAATGAGTGCGGAATTAGTGTCAAAAACTGTGACCCAAAGACAATATTCAAAGACCCGATAGTGTCCTCTCGAATATGGGGCGGAGAATACGCCAACACTGGAGAGTATCCCTGGTTTTCATTCTTAGAAATCTATAATAAAGGTTTAGGCAGAGCTTCTTGTGGAAGTGCTGTAATCAATGAGTGGTGGGCTATAACTGCAGCTCATTGTCTATTAAAGTAAGAATTGAATACAAATTAATAAAATTTAAGAATCAATTAATACTATATTTGATAATAAGTTATCCTCTTCACTCACTTATGGCTTCGGTGGGTTCTGTCGCAAATTACGCGGGCCGTAGACATGCCGTCGAAAAAGTAATACCTCATCCGAAATACGTATCAATTGGTGCAACCACTCATGAAATAGAAGAGAGGGATAAACTCAAAAACTATATCATCGATTGGGAACTGAATGATTGGGATAGGACTGACCTGTTTCTCAAATTGCACGAAAACTACTCGAATATGGATTACGAAATAAGACTTAAAGGACAGCAACAATACCGGTACGACATCGGTTTAGTCAAACTGAAGAACAGAATAATTCCTGTCTCTAATGGAACTCATTATAAAGTGAATGCCATTTGTTTACCGAAGTCTCAGATTATGAACAAAAACAATGAGAGTCTTGTAATCATTGGAATGGGAGCACAGGATCCGTTCAATTCTTCTCGACACGGATTGAAAAAGGGATTCAATATTATGATTCCGAGCCATTTGTGCTCTCAAATCGCTCATTCAACACAAAAACAAGTGTTTTGTTCACAAAGGATTAGCGCATCCACCAACATCTTAGTCAACTCAAGTACCTGCTCCGGTGATTCCGGTTCACCACAACATCAGTATTATAACTGTAAGGCAGTACAGATTGGACTCGTATCTTATGCTGGCAATAGGCCTGGGAAATATTGCGGTTATACTCATGGTAAATCACGAGTCTCGGCATATATTCATTGGATTCGTTCAGAAATATTGAGCGACAAAATCAGCAAATATTGGAGAAAGCAATCGATTGTAAAATAAATATAAAATTAATTGAAATAAAATTATTTTTAAATAAAAACTTTAGACTTTAGTCTCTGGTGTTGTGTCCGACAAACAGATGAGGAATTCATTGAAAACGAGTCACTTATTGATAGTGAGTGTCATTACTATCGCTATTATTGCAGTTATTATCTGTTCTTCACTTCTTTGGAGTAAGTCTTCAATAATTACCAAAAATAAAAATCATTTAACAGTTATTTCATTCATTAGTTTCTGCACTCATTCTAACGAAGCGTTTGTAAAGTTTTAAATGAATTTAATGTTATTTTATTTACTCTTTTGTTTAAAAATTTGATTAAATATTAAAATAAAGTTAATTTTGTTTTACATTTGGATTAAAATTGTTTTAAAATTATTAATAAATTGAAATATTTCTCAAAAAAAACTGTTATTCACTCTAATGGTTCCGGAGGTGTAGCGACAATTGTCCACCCATTTCGTTGCGTCACAGGAGGCTCTTCGAGCGTTGGCGACGCCTCAGGAATAAAGTCGCCAGTATCATTTGGAAGAGTGGTCTCATTCATCTTCAATAGTTTTAATCCGAAAATATAAAATAATTATTTATTATTTATGAGATGTTCTAACCTCAGGTTCTGGAATAGTTGGCCGCTCAGTTGGTTGTACGTCAAAAGGTTCTGGAGAGGTTGAAACAATTGAAACAAATATTTATAATTAGAAATCAATTATTGCTTTCTTTGTATTCATTGAAACTGAGACTTGATTTTTGATTTATTGAGTTTTGTTTTCAAAAATTGTTTTAAAGTTTTATTTTAATTAAAATATTAGTCTATTTATTAGGCATTTTGATTCGTATTCATGTGTTAAATCAATTTTGAAAATTTGAAAAAAATATATTCAATACATAAATTGAAATGATCTCGCTCTTTATCCAATTCTATTTTTCAATAAGACTAACAAATTAGGAACAAATCACTTGTTTGCTCTTAAAATGAATTCTTTGCTTATTTTGTGTAAAATTTTTCAAAACTAAAGAGTCATTCATATCTCGCTCATTCAAATCGAATCCAAATAACATTTATTTGGGAATCCCTTGTGTTTTCATAACTCATTTCGACTTAAAAATGAATTCTATGATTATTTTGTGTCTTATTTTCTTCACATCAAATGGTATTCATTTGAATCCATATTAATATTGAAATCATTTTCATTGCTTTTGATTATCAGCCAATGTTTGGGACGGATATCACCGACAAATCGATGACTTAAAGCCATCTATTTCTTGGAATGAGTGCGGAATTAGCGTCAAAAACTGTGACCCAAAGACAACATTCAAAGATCCGTTTGTGTCCTCTCGAATATGGGGTGGACTATATGCCAAAACTGGAGAGTATCCCTGGTTTTCATACTTAGATTATCAGACTGTGACAAGAAGAAGGATTTCTGACGCTTGTGGAAGTGCTGTTATCAACGAGTGGTGGGTTATAACTGCAGCTCATTGTATAGGAGAGTAAGAAATTGACAAAAAAATGATACTTTTATTAAATATTTTTGTATTTTTGTATTAATAAAAAGCTTGAAATCTGCCCTCATTTTGATCGGTTCGGTGGGAAATTACGCGGGCCTTAGCCATGCCGTCGAAAAAGTGTTGATTCATCCGCTATACCTGTCCGGAGGGGAATCAAAGTCTGATATAGAAAAGAGGGAAAGACTCAGAGATGATCTCATTGAGTGGGAAATGAGTGGAAAAGAGAGGACTGACTTGTTTGAGCAATTGTACCGAAACTACTCATATCTGGAATATTACAATAAAAGAATTAAAAATAATCTGCAATTGAATTTCGACATCGGTTTAGTCAAACTGAAGAACAGAATAATTCCTGTCTCTAATGGAACTTATTATCAGATAAATAGTATTTGTTTACCGAAGTCTCAGATAACTAACCAAAACAACGAGAGTCTTGTCTTCATTGGAATGGGAATACAGGATCCGTTCAATCAATCTCGACACGGACTGAAAAAAGGTGTCACAACGATGTACCCTTTACCGGTGTGCAAACAAATAACAAGGGGTTCACAAAAACATAAAACCAATTTTTGTGTCCAAACGAATAAAACATCGAATAATCCATTGGTCAACTCAGCCACGTGTAGCGGTGACTCCGGTTCACCACAACATCAGTATTACAACTGTAAGGCTGTGCAGATTGGAGTCGCATCTTATAATGTCGATATTTTAAAGACTGGGTATTGTAGTCATCAGGCTGTCTTTACTCGAATCTCGTTCTACACACATTGGATCCGCTCACAGATATTGAGCGACAAAATCAGGAAATATTGGAGAAAGCAATCGATTGTAATATAAATTAAATATAAAATGAAATAAAATGTTAATAAAAACTTTAGTCTTCAGTCTCTGGTGTTGTGTCCGACAATCAGATGAGGAATGGGCTGAAAACGAGTCACTTATTGATAGTGAGTGTCATTACTATCGCTATTATTGCAGTTATTATCTGTTCTTCACTTCTTTGGAGTAAGTCTTCACTCATTATCTCAAATCAATTAACAATTATTTCTTTGATTAGTTTCT
>JAQIXD010001264.1:0-16302 GCA_034699985.1 Minunthozetes semirufus
CTCTCTCTCTCTCTCTCTCTCTCTCTCTCTCTCTCTCTCTCTCTATTTAAGAATTGAGGACCAAATGAATGGGTTTAATCGGTATGACTATCTTTTTCTAGAAGTTGTTATTATTGTAATTATTACTCAATTTATAAATTAGTGATTAATTAATCGAAATCTAAAACAAAAGAAAACAAAAAAAAATTCAAAAAAATGAATAAAATGTGATTTCGATTAAATTAAGTCCAAAGAAATGGAAAATCAATTATAAAGTGTTTTTGATTCAATTATAAGATGTTTTGATTTAGAAAAGAGTTCAGATCTAATGAACAATACTCAGCTCTAATCAGAACAATGTCTTTGAGACCAAATTGATGTGACTTTTGCAAGATTTTAGCCAATGTTTGTGAAGAGAGTGGCATCAAATTTGGATCTCCTGTATGAAGAAGTGCAGACAATGATTCAATTATTTCGATTTCAAGCAAATGATTCAACACTTGATAGGACTCTATTCTGTCCACAATTCGAATGATTGTATTGAGAACCTCTCTTCGACTTAAATAGTCAGAAAAGGACAGGGCTTTCAAGAGTGAGCGGTAAATATCAAAATCAATCATTAGTTCAAAAGAATTGTCGAATCTATCGATAAATTCTGTCAAAAGATTTGCCGCTTCTGTGACCAAACGATTGCTCTCGACTTTGAAGAAGATTTCATTCAATTTCTTAATTAAATTCGATTCAATCAAAAGACTCTTAAAAGAGTGGACGACATTATCACCAATTCTTTCATTGAATAGCTTCCAGAAGTGGACGACAATCGATGATATGTTTTCATTGTTTTGAGACATGAGATCAGTCATCGAAATAATGAGATATCGGTTCAGAAGATTAATTGATTCTGGATTTTGTTCGATAATTACTGTCAGAGACCACAAAGCATTGCAAACAATCTTCTTGTCTTTGAAGTGAATTAGTTTTTCGAAGAGTGGATACAAATCTCGAATGATATCTGATTTGTATAAATGATTGGCCGCCGATCTAAGCGTTTCTGATATATGACGGACCAAATTGAGCTTCTTTTCTGATATTTGCTTTGATTTCATGGTTTCAGTTGACTTTCTTTGGCAGAAGACTTGAGTTGTTTTAACGATTTTCGTCAGAAATAAGAGATATCCGTTGTTTAACGCAATCAATAAGAGTTGACAACAACTTCGGGTCAACTCTTGTATTAGAGCCACTGTTTTGGTCAACACTTCGATATCGAATGCATTTAAGTTAATCATTGCGGACAGAATGAGACCACTTTCAATGATAACATCTGCGAAATCTTCGACATTAATTTTGAAAAGGATTTGTTGGATCAGATCCAATGCCATCGATTTGATTCTACTTGGAATCAATGGTTTTCCCACAAAATCGCATAAAATTTTGAAGAATTTGTGTTGAATCAGGTCTTTGCCATTCACTTCGTTGTCTATCAAATATGTTTTCGAGACTTCAAAGCATTTTCTGGCCATCGATTCGGTCAGAAGTGTTTGACCGCTCAGGTATTCAAACAAAATTTCCACACATTTTGAGTAATCACTAATATTTTGGACACAATCAATGTCTTCCTCCAACTCTGATTCAATCCAATCGAAATCGATTTTTCGATATTCGTTAACCAATTTTTGTCGCTTTTCTTTGCGCCAATCGTTTAGACTAATTCTTCTGGAGTTGTTTTTGTCTCTGAATCGGACCAATTTTCTCATTCTTTTGAGTCGATTTTCAATTGAATTATTCATTTTATATATAAAACCAATTATTACTAAATTGGTTGAAATTTTGGAACCAATGATTCAAAAAACTAAGATTAAAATGAAGACAAAAATTGTCTGACATTTGTTTGAATGAATCGATGAATGAATGAAATGTTTACAAACGTTTTGATTATAAAACTATTGAACGCATCGTTTTGTTACAGTTTTGTCGCAAACCTTTGATTAAAAGGCTTTGTATTCAAAACTTCCGGAAATATATATTTGTTTTAGTTTTGATTCCTTAAAACTTTGCCGAAAAAATCATTCACTATTAAAGTCACAAAAATATCCTTTTGTCTGACATTTGTATCTAATTTTCATATAAAAACTCAAATGAAGTAAACAACTAATCATAGGTTTACTGGTATTGGAAAATTTGAAGGTCAGTATAAGATCATGGGTTAAAATTCATTACTTATGACAGTATTATTCATATTTAATCCAATTAATCCTCTTTAAGGAAACACTAAATTACCTTGTTAAATAGATAGTTAAAACTATTTTTGAGATTAATATCTCTTTAATCGTGATTTGTAGAATTGGGCTAAAATTTTAACTAAATTTATTGATTAAATAATTGTTGTGTCGAATATTGTGATAATCATGTCTTTATCATCTTCTTTATTAACTTTGCCTTTATTTAAGTTTAGATAATATAATCTCAAAAGTAATTTACACTCATTTAAGAAAATCTTGAGTTATTGTATAGTCTTTTAGTCTCTAATAATGTGAAAGACTTATGAATTTATTCCCAGTTTTTGAATTGATTTCGATATTTGTAAAGAAATGGAAAGAGAATAGCCTTTAGTCAGACAAATGTCTCACATTTTATATGTTCACAAAAGACATACTTTTTATATACGATTTAGTATTGAATTCATTGCAATAGATTTTCGTCACATTTTATTCACTTTTAATTGACTTTTATTTCCTATAATTTTGAGATAAAAGGAAAAAATCGCTCAAATAATCGACTCTTTGGTTGATTTAAAAGGGATTTAACTGTAAAATGAGTTCAAACAACAAATTATTTCAGTCATATTTGCGCCGACAATCAAAAGCCGTCGGAAAGAGATTGACTGACATTGAATTCATTACCGAATGTCGCAATCAATGGAAGGTATGACTCATTTATGACCAAAAATAGACATTTATTTTAAAATTATATCATTTTTTCTTCAAAATAATGTTATAAATGTTCGACCCTTTAGTTAATGTCAGAAAGTGATAAACGTCTTCACTCAAACTCAAACTCAAACCCGAAAACTCCGAGTCCTGGCCTTAAACCAAATCAAGAGAATTGCAAACAATCGGTTCCTTCAGATGATGAAGAACTAAAAGAAGAGATAGAAAACAAACTCATCGATGGTTTGGTTAAATATAAGTCGAAAGAGAATATATTGAACACAAAGTTCTTCTTTATGTCGACTAACATCCAATGTGTGGTCAAAAAAGAGTACCGACCCCTTGAAATCGGTATAATTGAGTTCACTTTAAAAGATGGAATTGCTTTGAATTACCACCAATTCATTGATTGTGGAGACGTTCCCAAAGGTTATGCGTTCGAAGCCATGGATAATATGGAGAACAGCCATAAAATTCCGCTCAAGAATTTCGTTGAGGCCTCAAATGATTATCTTTCGATCGGAAAACAAATTCTTAAAACATTGTCCGACAGTTGTGTCGACGAAGAGATCAATATTTGCTTCAATAAACCAATGATTGTCTTCTCCCAAACGGAACAAATTCCTCAAAACAAAGGAGCGCTCGAATGGATAGCAAAGACGTACAACCAATTGAAAGGACGGGACGAACAGGAGATCAATGTTTCCAACATTCATGTGTTGAGGGCTTCAAAACTGTTGGCATCACTTTTTAGTGTTGGCGACGAATGTCGTTCTCTCGATTGGTGTCAAAATACTATATCTTCCTATTCTTTCGACTATTCATTAGGCACTGACTGTTCATTTCATGAGGGAATTCAATGCATTTATTGTGCGATCGGAGTTCCAAAACGTATGGCTTATGTGATGTCATATATTCTTCAAAAGCTTTATGACATCAGACTTACGGCCAAACATTTGCCAATTGTTTCGCGATTAGAAAATGTTGTTCTCGAAGAAGATAATCAAAAACAAATGAAATTTATTTCTCAATTAAAGAAAGAAAAACAGATCAAAGAGGAAGAGCTCACAGAAGAGACAAAAACAGAAAAATTTGTATTTGATTTACAAATAAAAAAAGAAAAGACAAACGAAACACAAGAGACAGACAAAGTGGTTGACAGCGAAAAAGTTGCAAAAGAGGTGAATCCTCAAACAATGAACAACGAGTCAGTCCCCATCCAAAAGCCAATCATCGGTGTGGGTCGCGGCAGACCAAGAATCAAGTGATTCCATTTCCATTGTATTTAAAATGTCTTCAATTTTTCTTTTGAGTATTTTTTTTTTCTTTCAAATAATTCGAAGAAATAATTGTTTTTTGGTTTAATTTTTTGTCCAATAATTGTATTTCAAAGAATCGATGGCTTCTTATGTCTATTAAAAGTGGTTTTTACTGAAAATTGTTTTTTATTTCGCTTTTGCTTTAATTATAACTAAAATGAGAAGAATGTGAGCAATGTTTCAGTATTTGTTTTTTTTGTGATAATTAAACAAATGGCAGATAATGTGTAAACATTAGAGGAGATCATAGAAGTAGTCCAATCCCTGTCCGATTTCCCAAATGGCAATACCAGTGCCCATCTCAGCGGCCAATTGCAAACGCTTTTGAATCGTATATAAAGTCGGATAAAATACTCGATTACGTCCCGAACCCGACCTTTAATTAATGGATAAAATAAATGATTAGATTTTTATTAAACAAATTTTGAGCAAAAATTTTACTTATATTCGAAGTAATGTTCGCCAGAGATCTCATCCCAAATCAGTTTCGGTCGATATTTGTCTAAAATCTCAATATATCTGAAATTTTGGTTACATTTTAGTCATAACTAATGCATAACCAATGCTTAAGATCTCAATCACTTACTGCGAGCCAACGATGGGTCCGCCGCCAGTGGGGGAGTAGTCATTGCCGTAAAAATTGAGTCCAATCCATATCTTGCGTCTTATAGGACTGGTCTGCTTTGGAGTCAGACTTCTAATGCAATCGCGAACCCATTTAAATGGACTGTTCGGACCCGGACTATATGTCGGAGCAAATCACAGATTATATGCAAATTCTAATCGAAAGCGATTTGATTACCGCTGAGGGTTCGAGTAGTCGTATGTCATTACACTAAACCCTTTAACATAAGGGGCCAGTCTTTCGGTGTCGTCTTTCTGGAAGGTTCCCTTTGCGCCACTAAAACACTAATTAATTAATTTGAATAAATGTTTATCTTTAAAACAAACCCATAGTAAACAGGAGGCGGAACCGCTATAATTAATTCCATATTATTTTTCTTGAAGTGTCCGTTCATTTTAGTGAACATTTTCGCCAATTCTCTGATATTTAAACAAATATTTAGTTTTTCAATCTTTTGAATAATTAAAGGAACATACAGTCTATGCTGTCCTCCAAATGCGTGCCAGACTTCAATGACAAACCCATCGAATTCCCATTTCTATTATTTTTATTTAAAGCAATTAATTATTAAATAAATTAAATTAATAGTCTTTTCAGTGTTTTTCTTCATTGGAATTAAATACCTCTATATTTATATATTTTTAATTCTTATTCTGTGCTAAATATAAATCTGAGTCCACTATAAAAGCGATTATTTACTGAATTATTAATAATTATTCGAAATTAAATTGAAATCCAATTTTAGAAAACATTATTTAAAGTATTTATAATTAGTCAATACTTTAGCGAATTCGCAAAGTTGTCTGCCTATAGCCGGTGCCAAATTCGGGTGAGTCGTCAGATATAAGTATTGAGCGTGTGTCCAGCCCTCGAAGATTACTCGGGGAACTATTTCATTCAATCAGACATTTGTTTATATTTGTGATAATTTATACCAATTTTAATGTTGGGATTAACCGAACGAATGGTTTGCATCCATTTGAAGTCAATATCATGAGTGCCGAGAATATCGATACCCTCTTCGTCTTCAGTGATTTTTGACTGCAACCAAACCGGTGCCAAATGTGTGAACTTAGCGGCGAATATCTTTGCGATATCATATCCGCGAGAATTCCACTGAAGAATATAATATTCATTGAATTCTATTGAGATTCTTAACTACAACTTACAGGAGTGACATATCCCAGAACTGTTCCGTTGAAGTTTCGGACATTAGTTGTCAATAAATTATATGCTTTGTGTTCGCGAAGTATGTCTTTTACTTTTGGATTATTGACCACCAAATTCCTGTTCAATACGGAATCGTTGACAGGAGGGCTCTCTTCGATCTGATTAAGAATAGAATGAGAAAACAATTTGATATCAAATAAAAGTATTTAAAAGTATTTACTTTTGATTTAGAGATTCGATCGCTTTTCGATAAAGTGGCCAAACATTCATTTATTATCAAAATTAATGCCAGAAATTCGATGAAAAGGCACTTATTGTTCATATCTGGGTTCTGAGCGACAAAACTAAGAATCAATTTATTGTCGAATCATATATTCTCTTATTTGTTGTACTGAAAGCAAAACAAAACTCCTTTTGATTTCAATATTTGTTGTCATAGAAGTGAAAAACGTCTATAAAGACGATAATAAAACAGCGATTAAGTATTGATTTTAGAAAAAAGTGGAAAAACTTTATCAACAATTCTGACAACAATTCATTGTAAGTGTCGATCCATTTATTAGTTATTAATATCAGAGTCTTTCAAATAGAATATTCTTAACGAATAAAATGCATTAAAATCGACAAAAATCCAGTTGGAGTTCAACATATAATTCAGATTAAATAAGATCACAATTTAGTTAATACGTGTATATAACGTTATATTGAGTTATTCTCATTAATTATTTGTATTAAAATTATTTTGTTTTAAAACTTTTTATTTCAGTTAATTATTCGAATAAAAGTTGTGATCGAGTTTTCACAATAAATAATATATTGAGTCAATCATTCAAAATGAATATGATTTGTGTTTATACCGATTCCTCTATAAATAAATAAGATTTTATAATAAGATTCTTATTAATTGAATTCAACTTAATTTGTTAACAGAATATTCTTAATATTTTCGACACAAATATTAAATAAAATTCAAAATTAAATTTAATTTAAAATAAATAAAAGATTTTAAGAAGTGTTTAAACTTTAAAGGCATTAAATAGTTGTGAAATAAATATCTCTATAATTGAAATCTAATTAAAATTGTGGTCAAACCTACTGATCATTATTAATAATTTATTAGAGATTTGGGTAATAAACTCAAAGTACGTGCGGCGCCCATCACTTGACGTACTGTTTGAACAGATTTACACTGATTTGTGTGAAAGAAGAGAAATCCAATGTCTTATTAGAGGTGAGTCTCAATTGGAAAAAGAGGGCAATGCTTTCAATGGTCTCAAACTTTATCTATGAGTGACCCACAACTCACTCAAACACATCCCTCTGAGCTTCCAATGAGTCGAGTCTTAATAATATTGGGACCAATCAGTAATTGAGTCGACTCTTGAACTCAATGCAAAATATTTTGAAATGACGTAACATTTGGTACATATTTTCGCAATTAATGACTAAATTAATTGAAAATATTTACTAATTAAGAGAATGAGTGACACTTCAGACACTTCCGATAGTATTTGGAAGGCATTGTCGTCGTGTAGTGTTTGCGCAAAACAGTTGGACAGAGATTCGAGTCCACAACTGCTCCCGTGTTGTCACTCTTCGTGCAAAGAATGCATTGAAGACAACAAAAACCAATTGTCGGACTTCAACAACACAGCAAATTGCACAGGTATTTCACCCCTTCCCTTAAATGAGATATAATATGAGTAATACTTACATTAATTTGTTTCAAAGCATTGATTTAATCACATTTTAAGACTAGTTATCAGAAGTGAAGACATGTTTTATTATTTACTTTTTTTTATAGTATTTTCTCAATAAATGACAACATTTTTGAATTTCAAATAAATTTTTAAAAAGTTTTCAATTAATTAATTGTTTTTAATTAAGACAAATGTTTTTCATTCAATAAATTGATTTTAAATTCAATTAAAAATATATTTTAATTGAGATTTGATTAAATGGTTTCAAAAGTTTTTAATTGTTTTTAATTAAATTCTAAAATAATTTGTTTGTTTGCAGACAAACCCCAATTTAAATGCAGAGTCTGTTCGCAAGAGTATTCTCCCGACGAATGTATTGACAATTATTTTCAACTAATTTATTGGTCGCGAAAAAAATCGGGAGAATCCCAGACCTGTCAGGAATGTGAAGGACAGAACAAATCGGCTGTCATTCAGTGCAAGACTTGTGATTGGATTTGTGAGGACTGCCTAAGACTTCACGAAACAATCAAAGTATTTAAAGGACACGAATTGGACGAATCGACAAAAATAAGGACTTCAGAGGATTTGAGTAAAAATATGTGTTCTCTCCATAATGTGAGACATTTTATCAGAACTTATTTCGTATGAATTGATTTGAATTTTGTTTTAGGAGGAGATAACAGTCTATTGCAAGACCTGTCGAAATGCTTATTGCTGTCGATGTATACTAAAAGACCACAATTTGCACGTCTATGAAGACACCAAAGATAGCAATCAATTGAACAGTTTTTACAGTATTTTGAGACAAAGAGTGGAATCGATTAAAGAGAAACGAAGTTTTGCTGAAATGACTCTTAAAAACTTCGAAACGATTGAAACAGACATAAGCGGACAAAGAGAGGAATGCATTCAAAATATTAATTCTATTACTAAAAGACTTCACGAAAAAGTCACTGAATTGGGAACAAATCTTTTGGAAAAAGTCAATACTGTTTGCCATAAAAAGGAAGAAGAATTCAGTCAAAAGAAGATTCAATTAAAACAAATGAATGATTCCTTCAAATATATCGAAGATTTTATGTCAGCTATTCTTGCCTTCAATGAACCGATGGCTGTAATGAAAGCACAGGACTTAATAAACAATCAGGTATTCTATTATTCATTCAAATCTATACTCAATTTACTATAAAATCAATTATTAAATGAATTAATTGTTTAAAATCAGTTACAAAAGTTGTTGAATAAGCCCTGCAGTCATCCAGACTTCATCACTCCCTTCAAGATTCAAGTGATCGACGCCTTGTCTGATGAACAGACGGTGTGCTCCGGAAGTCGTTTTGATGTCGGAAAGATGATTGACGGGGTGTTCAACATGTGTTTCAAAATAAAGACAACGGATGACCCTAAAGAAGCTGTTAATTCTAGTGCCGTTCCCGCAGTTCAACAGAATATTGCTGAGGAAGAGGTGTCTATCATAGGAGTGACAAAATCTAATACACCTCCCATTCGACATAATGTCCTGATTATCCCGAACTCGAACCATCAGACCAGACCATTAGCCCAAAATTTTCGAGCGCCTGCTGTTAATCCTGTTATAAGAAGTGCTGTTCCGACACAAATAATAAGAGGTAACAGTAATAGAGAATTATCCAGAATTTCGGGTAATAATAGTCATAAAAGTGCTCTCAATAACAATAATTATGCAAATCATACAAACTATTCAAATCAAATGCAATCATATTCTGGGTTCAGACCCAATCCTTTGACTGTAACCCCACACAACTATCACAATCCACAACATTCTCAAACCCTCACCGCTTCAGCAAATTCTATGCCCACCTCTCAGTCTATGACACAACAAATGCAAAATAATTTTGTGCCGCAAACAGGTCTTCTCACAACACCTTCTTATGGTAGTCCACAAGTCTATAGGGGTCCACAAACACAACAAACTGTTGGACAGACCAGAAATGTCTCGAATGTGAATCAAATTCAATCTCAAATGCAAACTCAAGTGGCGAATGTGTCGGTTCCCACTTCTGTTTATAATTCAATTTACTCTCAAAGCGGTCCAAACGTAACAATTAATCCATCGAATCATCAAATGATGCAAACGTTTCGGTAATTAATTAAACGATTTATTTATTTCTTAATTTTATTTCAAAATATATATTAAACTTTAGTCTCAGTAACGGACAGTTCTATAGTTTAACCCCTCAACCGAGTCAACACTCATATGGAAATACAACGACACAAATCAGTCCACAATCTGTTGGAACAACTCACCCAACAGTGGTATTCCCGGCCAATACTACTACTAATCAAACCCAAACTCAGAATTCGGTGATTATTAATCAATTGACTCAATCGGTCCAAAATACACGGCAACAGAGTGTACCACAAACTGTACAACAAAGCGCTCAGTCGTCGGCACAACATTTGAGGCGAATGAAAGATATGCAGAAACAAAGAGATATACAACGGATAGAACAGGAACTCATAGACTCGTGTTTTGCTAATGGAGTCGACCCTTTGGCTCAAAGGGTAAAACAATTTTAGAAATTTACAAAATTTAACATAAAATCTGAATTCTATTCTCACTATCAGAGCACCCCTACTAACGCCACCCCTTCCACCCCAACCGTCTCGAAGGACAGCTCTATCAACAGTACTAACGCTTCCGCTTCTTCGTGTCAAACCTCTGAATCCAATGGAAGCTATTCGTTGCACATTACGGAGGGAACGACATTAGTTTCCATTACATCTGAAGCTGAAAGAAGGCCTCCAGAAGAAGAAACGGCGACACAAACAGTGAATACATCCTCAAACCCTTCGCCTCCTGAAGTCACTCAAACTTCTGTTCAGAACATAAGTACTTCTGTTGTTAACACTTCCGACAATTCAAGTGAACAAACGGCTTGTCGTTCAACACCTACTCCGGTGACTGTCAGTCAATCGGCGGCAGAAAAACCGTTGGAAACAATTAAAGACAAAACTGGTGACCAAAATAGAACCAAAACGACAACTCCAGTCGAAGAGGAAATGATTTTACCACATCTTTCGAACCCACCATCTGTTGGATCTTTATTTTCTGAGTTATCCAACGATCCCTTACCCTCTCCAGAGAGTGAAACCACTACTGAGGATAAGGACAATAAAAAAGAGGAAAATCGAGAGAACGTCACAACTTGTGTGACACGTCCTGCGGCACCGATCGCTCGAATCGCTCCCATTACTAATGAAAGTGAGGGCTCCAATAATATGAGCCAAGAAGTGAGTCCTCTTCTCATTGAACTATTAGATGATGAGCTCACAGAAGAAGAAGACGAAGCTATTGATGAGGACGCGGATTGTGTCGTCTGTTCTAAAGAATACGGAGAATTTATATGCTGTTCTCAGTGTCCGCGTGCATTCCATTGCGAGTGTCACGTCCCGGAGCTCAAGAAAATGCCTGAGTCTGTCCACTTTGACTCTCATTTGATTAATTATTTTAATTTGTTTATGTTTTACAGGACTTCCTTTATTTGTACGTTTTGTAAGACTTCAGGTGAGGGACCACTCAATTCCAGGAATCGGAAACCAGGACTCAACGATAGACAGCATAGGGTTAGACATAAAACTTGAAAAATGTTTTAATTATTTTGAATTTTATTTAATATTTGATTAGATTTGCGAAAAAGTTTTGTTACATCTGTTGTGTCATAAGAAGAGTCATGACTTCAAACCTCCCGTTTCTGATAGTATTCAACAAAACATTAATTTAATTACAATTAAAAAGAAATTAGAAAATAAAGTCTTTGAAAATGAAATCCAATTTATAGATGAAATCAAAAGAATGTTCTCTCAATTCAAGAATAGAAACGTAAATATATTTAATAATTATTAATGTTTTCAATCATTTAATTAATTATTTTATTTTTCAGATAACAACAGAAGTCGCGAATGAATACAACGCTTTTGAAACATATTTTAAGAAAGTTGTCGACAAACTGATGCCCTCTTTCTCTGAAGCCCTTCAGAACTCTTCAAATAGTAATATCAGTTCAAGCAGTGGTTCCGCTCCTAAAAAGAGTAAATCTAATTGTGTTTCCATTTAATAGTTGTTTATATAATATGTCTTTAAAAGACTTATTCGATACTCATTTTAATCGATAATTATTTGTAAATATTTTTAATGAATTTTTAAAAACGAAATGAAATTAATTTTATTTATTTTAAATCAATATTTGAATGAATTTTATTGAATTAATAATTATTATAATTATTGATATATTTGTCTATAAATTGGACTTCAATTAAATTAATTTATTTATATTTAACTTAAAAACCTTTTTTTGTGATTTACTTTAATAATAATAAAATTAGAGAAAATTTTCAAATATTTTTTATTCGTTTTGTATTTTAAGTAATATTTGAAAAATCGATCGATCGATGAGAAACTCAAATGGTTTTGAATCTGACGTTTGGATGACTTTCCCATAGATTTAGAATATTTTGAGTGAAAACAAGAATTGATTTGAAATTAAGATATTATTTAATATTTAATGAAAAGTTTTGACTCAAAAATAAGGATAATTTTTCTACAAATGATTTGTGAATATATTAATCGTGAAAAATGTGATGAAAGCACAGAATTGAAAGCAATTCACGAATTGTTTGCCATTAAATATCTCATAAACTGAAGGATAAAAGCAATTAATTGCAAGTTTTAAGGCTATTAAGAGTCGCAACACATTTAACATAAATGCAAATAACATAACTGTTTCGGAGCCAAAACGGCTTTCCTTAAAATATAGCATTAAATTAATTTTCTCCACAAAAATAGTGGCAAAGATTGGCCTCGAATCACAATTATTGTTAATTCAGAACTAAATTTATGCCAAAACTAAGTATTGCTTTCAATTTAAGTGATTTTGTTGTAAATAATGATAACATTACTAAAGATATTATTGAAATAATTGAGCAAATTATAAGTCATTTCAAGTTATATAACATAAATGGCTTTCAATGGCTAAGAAGTGACCAAATAATGAATAAATTGACAAAAAATTATAATAAAACAAATTATTTACAGAATTATCTCCAAAACAATAGCATAAAGAAGAGCACATAATCAAAGCTAATCGAAGATACAATGGTATACATTAACTAAACGGGGATAAACATATGTTTGAATTTTTGTTTAAATAAGAGATCATTTTTTAAAAAAATGTTCAGAAATATTCTTCAAAAATATAGGGAAATGCAATCATTAAAGAGATAATACGGTAAATATATGTGTAATTATTAATAATCATAAATATATGATGAAATGATTTTCTATAATAATATGTTTTATAATTTTGAACCGAAATTTCTGTTGACTTACAATTGGCTTTCGATCGCATTATTCTTGTATTTTGTTTATAAATATTAAAATCGATTCAAAAGAATATTCAAAATAATAAATGAGTTTTAAATGAGTTTTAAATTTATAATAATTTTTAGATTAAATTTAAAATTTCAGTCAAAGACTTGACTCTGTTTTTGTTCAAAAGATTTGATCGAAATTTGTTTTGTTGTATTGTTTTCACGATTTTTAGAAAATTTAGAATAAAATTTTGATTTCAATAAAATGTTTGAACAGAATATTCTTTAAATTAATGATTCCTTAAAATGAATTTTATATAATAAATAAGAGTTAATAACAAATGAATTATAGCATCGATTAGACTATAATTGTATTAAATGAATGCTATATTTATTGATGGCCTTAAGGCACAGAATATTACATCGAAAGGCACTATAATTACAAAATTAATAACATTTATGAATGAATTTATAAACTGTTTATAACATAAATCCCTTTAAAGGACTAGATATTAGATCTGATGATCGGCTCATCCTTTTAATTGATATTTAATAACAAAAAAAATCACTTTTCATTAAACGAATTAATCGTTTGATCCCATTATCGCCAAACAGATTATCAATCAATTGAATGAAATTATCGTTTGATTATCAGATCTAAAGACTAGAGTATTAACTATAACTCAGATTAATCAATGATTTTAGTGATATATGAAATATATGAATGAGTTTACAGTTATTATTATTTTGCTTTTTTTTTGTCTTTTTTTAAACCAAAAGAATTTCTTAATAAAATTATTGTAATTTAATATATATTATATATTATTATATAATATTAACTCTAATACTAATCATTTAATTATATTAATTATTATATATATTAATATTGAATGCAATGAATCAATAGATGAGTCAATGAATGAATGAAAACATGAATTAAATATTATAACGAATAATACTTTTCTATACAAATAAAGCGATATTCGGGACAAATATAAGCGGAAATTGAATTAATTATATTTAATTGTAATATATTTTTAATGATTATATATTAATGTATTTATTTATAGGAATATATTAAGAGTTTGTGTTTAAAATTATTTAAATGTTTGAATGAATGGCGCATTAGTTTCAATGGACTCAAGAATATTGTTATACAGAATAAAAGTGAATAGTTTTGCCGTTAATTACTATAATATGAGGTATAACTTGTCGTCATTTCAATATTAGATACGATTTTCATTTATAATAATAATAAGTAATAATAATATAAATAATGTGAACATAAATAGTAGTAATACTATTGTATTATATTTATGTCGAGTTATAAATGCATTGAATTTCTTCTTTCAAATAGTGTTTTGTTATGAATGCTATGGCTTTCCCAAGAATTTTAGTCTTAATTTGAATATAATATAAATAATAATAATGTGTTTTATAGGCACTGATTATTGCATTCTTGCGTCAGATATATATGAAACCGAAGTGGTAGGAGTGACGGTCGCTGCCAAGTAATTGGCACCAGTGGTCGATACGGTCCCATTTGCAGTCAAACCGGTATTTCCCGATAGTGTAGAAAATGGACTGAATGGGTGGTGACCTGCAGAGTGGCTCGAAGTGGTGCCACCACTGCTTACTCCAGATGCTGCAGCAGCCACTGCGGCGGCTACAGCTGCCGACCCTATGGGACCACTTTGAGTATGAGTCGGATGAAAAGGAGAATAGGCATCGAAACCATTAGTGGCGGCCGCAGCGTATGGCGGTGGAGGTGGAGGGTATGCAGTGGGCGGGTAGTCATAGAAATGAGTGGGCGAAAGTGCGGCCGTTGGTGTTGGCAATAGAAGACCTGGCGCTCCAGGAATATAAGGGGGAGTACTGGCCGTATGATAGATGTAATGATGCGCTGGAAGTCTAATGGAATAAATGAAACCATATTTCATATTAACGTTAGGTTTCAATAACAGACATAAAACACAATAAGTGATAGAAATCATTATAAAGACAAAAGTTTGGCACAAAAATAGTCTCAAATTAAATGTAATTTTCAGTAATTCTTCATTAAAACTGATGACCAAACAAGTCGTCAATTGTATCAAACATTTATATTACAGTTTGGGATCGATATAATCACGACTAAATATTATCAATACTATCACCAAAACCATGAAACCATAATCCCCACGCCATAGACATAATGTCAAATGAGGTTCAATATAATCAACAAACCATTATTATCACTATACATGTATATCTTCATTCACTCCAATACAAAACAGTACTAAACTATTTTCAATATTATCATCTTTTGAAAATCAAAAAGTAATCCTCAAAATCAGTCAAAATATTTTTGATTTTGATGTCAATTATTTAATCAAAATACTAAAAATCATTCTATAAGACAGGTTGAAATGATTTTAATTACGTTAATTAGTGAATTATTAAATGATTATAAACTTAAATTCTATGAATAAAATCATTTATAAGTATTTGACTATGGGTTTCAATTGTGTCACAAAATCGACATAATCACCAAATTACTCTTCCCCCACCACATGATTATATTGATCTTCGACTGTATTATTATTTTAATTATTTTTAATATTATTAACAAAAACTTAATTCAAGTCTATTATAAAATTCAATTTATATTTTCCTTTTGTTTTATGGTTTGCTTTGAATTAACAATATTTTAAAAATATAAATAGTTTTTGTCATTTATTCCAAACTTTTCTTTTGAAGAATTAATTTATAAAATCGAGAAAATCGACAAAAAAATTCAATTCTAGACTTCATTTATATAAAGTGTAACCTATTTTGAAAACTATTATAAATAAAAGTGGAAATTCCTACTCATTCTTATCCAATCAATGCACGTGACAGCTCTTGATGGCTATGGATATGGCTATGGATATGGCTATGGATATGACTCGGCTATGACTCAAATGGCTTTTTACTCATAAAACATTAAACACAAGAATTTCTGCAAAAGAGTTGTTTTTAGCGCAAACTTTATATTAGATTTTAGAGACATTTATTGTTCGTAAAACTGAACAGAATATTGTGTGAAAATTTTGAGCTTATTTTGAGCCTATTTTGAACTTAAATAACCATTTATTTGAAGAAAAAAACTTAAAATTTAATTTTGTTTAAAAGTTTAAAAACATGATAAACATTATCTCAAGTCTTTCCTCAAAAGAATTGGGGAAAGAGAGAGAGAGAGAGAGAGAGAG
>JAQIXD010001265.1:0-16291 GCA_034699985.1 Minunthozetes semirufus
GAATAAAAACTCAAATGAATTGAATTAAATCAAAGAATCCGTTTATTATTCAATAATAGAAATCAATCATAAATTTTAAGGACGCGGAGGACCGCGGAAGGGAACAGTTGGGTTTGTTTGCTGCAAACCAGCGATTTTATCCATTGACATCTCCTTAAGCATAAGGTATGAGTCGGGATCCACTTCAATGACATCGACATCAATGGCCGAAACCTAACAGAAAATTCATTAACAAACGGAACAATTAAGGATAGGGTTTGACATACCTCTGGTACATAGTTGTCCCTTCTCTCGCGCTCTTCTTCTTGTAATTTGATGGAAATTCCACGAACCGGCGCTCTTTGGATTCGTTTCATTAAATGAGTGACAAAACCCGCGATTTGATTGCGAAGTCTCTTCGATGGTATGATTGCTATCTCTTCGCAAATCCTTTTATTTGTATGAAAGTCGAGAGTAAGTCGAGTGTAGTACTTCTCGATGATAACTCTCGACGCCTTCTTAATAGTCTTGGTTCTGACGCGACCCTAAACACCGATAAATACATTAAAATGAGTTAAATTTAATTAAATTAAAGACAAGTATTTTATTACCATTTTTCACAAATCAAGTGTTTATCGGAAAAGGAAATCACTTTTAGAGCATTGAATACAACGTTATTATTGAATAACACATCAAATGACACAAAAATTGTGTCAAATATTAAGACGTTTTCTATGGATTTGATTCGTATTTTGTTTACAAACAATGGACTCAATGAGTGACCGAAGAAGAGATCGTAAAGAAAGACAATTAAAGAAAATTCAACTCAAAGAGGAATTACTTGCGAAGTCTGTCATTTATTTTACACATTTAAAGACAAATTAAGTGATAATTTTATTTGATTTTCATTCAATCACAGGAAACGACAAATTCAGACAATTTTGAAGAAATGCATTTCAGATCAGACCGAAGAAGACATTAATATACTTAAGGAATCGAAATCATTGGTTGAATTAGTCTTAAATCGTAAACAGAAGACAGAGCTTAACAAAGAGAGATCCAAAGAAGTTGAAGACGAAACGCAAATATTGGCAGAAAAGTGTCATCTTTTGGCGGATCTCATCCGTCACTCCAAAGCTATGGTAGTTTATACTGGCGCTGGAATCAGTACATCCGCACAGATTCCAGATTATAGGGGACCGAATGGTATTTGGACTCGAATGAGAAGTGGGTCTGAAGTGGAGGGAACCTGTGATCTGATTTTGGCCGGTATTATGTCTTTAACTATTATTTTAAGTACTTTTCAAACATTATTTCGTGAATTAGAGCCCACTTTCACTCATATGGCTATCACTGAACTCTTTCGCAAACAAGTGGTCAAACACGTTGTCTCTCAAAACTGTGACGGACTTCATCTGAGGAGTGATTTACCGCAGAGTTGTTTGTCTGAAATTCACGGAAATATGTTTATAGAGGTCTGTCTTCACTGCAAAACACAATACTTGCGATCATTCGATGTCACAGAAAAGACTTCTCTTCGAAGACACAAAACGGGCAGAAAATGTCATTTATGTCCTGAAGAGAGCGGAGATCTAATCGACACAATCGTTCATTTCGGTGAAAAGGGTAAAGTCGTGATGCCTTTGAACTGGGAGGGGGCCGTCAAAGCCTCTTCAAAAGCAGATTTAATACTGTGTTTGGGCTCCAGTTTGAAAGTTCTTCGCAAATATCACTGTTTGTGGCCAAAGAGGACCAATGGATTGCCTCAAATAGCAATCGTTAATCTTCAGTGGACTCCAAAGGACTCTCAGTCTGATATCAAAATCAACGGAAAGTGTGATTCAGTTATGAAAGAAGTTATGAAATGTTTGAATATTGACGTAAAGCCCTATAATAAGTGAGTGACGTAAAGCACTTCCAATCAGTTCTTGCAATTAACTAATTTTACGTTTAGGTCTTTTGATCCAATTTATCATTTCTCGACACCTCTTAAGCCAGAAGAAGACAAAACTTGTAATCAAATAAAATTATTTGATTCAAATACAAGTGATAATCAAAACAGCAAAATATGTGATTCTCAACGACCCGGCGGTTGGTTTGGCAAAGGAGTGGCAAAAGGAATACATCGCTCTATTAAACGCAAAAAATGAAACACTTCTGTAAAATTCATTTATTTATTTATTTGTTAAATCATTTGTTATTCCATTCCTTCAATAAATTTCTTATTAAATGACAACAAAACTCTTTATTTTTCGATAATTATCTGCAAAATAGTATCAAAAGTATAAAATCGTACACAAATTGTAGTCTTAATTGAAGTCTCTTCTGTGCTATTGATCCACAAATTCTACTGATTTTTCATTAACAAGTTATCGAGTGATCAAATAATATGATTTGAAGCGCCATCTATTGGTTGAGATGTATATGTAGTCGAGAAGAGTGTGTCCTTCAGATGCGTTTTGAGTATCGTTTGAGAGAGAAGTCGACTAAAATCTAATCCAAAAATCATTAATAATATTATCGTTAATAATATGGCCGACAAAGTGATTGGTGACAAATCACTCAAAAATGATTTGTAAGTAAATAATAAAAATTTAATTAAAATATTAGCCAAAAGCTGATGAAATAACTGGCAATTTGTTGAACAAAATATTTAGCGCCAAACAATGCCGTTCCGCCACCGATAGGGATAAATTGCGACAATTGGTCTATGAATTGTGTCTTAAAGCAGTGATCGGTCAATCAAAACCTGATCTCATAGTGACTTCTCTGACGGAAGTGATTGTAAGTTTGATTTTTTGCACAAATGGTTCCACTTATCGATTGATTGTTTGTCTTTTAATGTCTTTAAATTAGTCGACAAATGGAGATATAATTAATATTCTGAGTGATGTTCTGCTACTGTTTGGTAAGTGTGGGCTCTGATCGACCGATCGATTCAGATGAGCACTGATTTGATTACAATTTTATGGATCGCATGATAGTCAACATCTCATATCAGGATCAATGTTAGTACTGATCTGCCATTACTTCCAACACTTCTTCTTATTTCTGTTCTATTTTGAAGGCATTCTAAAGAAGTTGTTTTCAGTAAAGTTCTTAAATAAGAAATGGTGTCCTTTGATGTAATAGCGAGTCCAGCGTCGGACTGTTCCGATCCTACGGTCTGATAGTCAACCATAAGTGTATCGAAGTCTTGCAACACTTGACTAAAGATAATTACAGAAGAAATGACAAAAGTTTTGCTGAATTCAAAGCTTTAATAATTTGTTGAATATATTTATAAAAAGGTCTTAAAAGCGGACAAAAACGCTGAAGTGGTGAATGAGTGGCACTAAATGTCAGTCAAAATCATTTCTCATTCGCTATTAATTGGACTCAATATAGAAATAAATGTAATATAAACGGTGTTTGACTGTTGTTCTCAATAGAAATAAGTTTAGAAGCATTTTTCCTGATATGGGGATCAACTCTGCGATCGTCGTAAACCATAAACTTTGCACTTCTCGTCGTAAATCCATTGCCTTCACATTCTTTGTTCACAGATGTAGAGACACAGACTTCGGAAAACAAAGATCAGAGAGAGTTCTTCTTTCAACTCCTGTCTGCCCTCAATAATGTCAGTCATTCCTCCAATTCCTTCAAAATGTTTTTATAATTTAATTATTTTGCGTTCAATAGAAAGCAATATCCGAATGGACTCTAAAGGAAAGACTCGATTATGAGACGACTGGAGACGCAAAGATCATCCCAAACAAGAAGATCGCTTCCACTAAATTCATTAAATTAAAGACCAGATTATTGTAAGTATATTTTGGGTTACAAAAGGTTATCCATTTCTTAATGAAATGTTTGCTCCAAAGCTATAAACAGCAGAAATTCAATTTATGTCGAGAAGAGAGCGAAGGATACGGAAAACTAATCGTTGAACTCTGTCAGGACCAGGGCTTCAATCATCAGTATATGCTTGAAGTCATCAAATCACTGATTGGTTAGTCATTGGGTGTTATTTGAGTCACTTTTGACTAACTTTTGATCTAATTTGACACTTAAAGGTTGTTTTAATTTGGATCCGAATCGTGTTTTGGACATTATTTTGGAGTGTTTTGAGTATCGGATAGATCTCCACAAATGTTATATTCCTTTACTTCAGAAATTTCTCTCCAATTCTACGACATTAACACAAATTATTGCCTTAAAGTTCAGTTTCTATCAGGTATTCCCTCATCTATTCATCTCATTTGTAATAACCACTCATTTAATGAATAGAACGACACAACCGTTGAAACGCCCGAATCTTTATACGAAGTGGTGGCTCTGGCACTACACCATCAACTGATTAAATTGGATCAGTTATATGATTTTGTAAGAATTTTTATATTTATTTTCACAACTAATACTAATTATGAAATTCTTTAGTTGTTTCCAAACGATAGTAAAATTTTAGACGATTTTAAAAGTGATTTAACGGACGCTAAGACTTTCGCAAAAAAGATTAACTCAATGGTTAGCGCAGAAAAACTGGCCGAAGAACAGCAGAACGCAGAGGAGGAAAAGAGAAGACAATTCACTTCTAATCAGAAATTAGGTTTGGTTTTAGCGCTTTTAAAAGTCGGTGATTGGAAGAACGCTAAACAACTAATCGATAAACTGCCCGAATATTATGCCGTCTCTTTCGATCCGATCGCTAAACAGTTATCACAATTAATACACTTTTCAATCGACAAAATGTATAAACAGTGAGTCTTTTAATTTACTTTTTATTGTATTTTCAGACAAAATATTTATCAATTTATAGCAAACTTTAGACTCAAACCAATTTTGTATAAATAGGTTTTCAGGTCTGCCCTCAGCCATTGCCTCCAAAACGAGAGCTTTTAAATGTCCAAAAGAAATACTTTTGAAACAAATCGAGAATATTTCTCAATTGAGAACTATAGGGTTTCCTATGTTTGTGACAATCGGCCCCTACCTCTATAAAGACACTCTTCTTATCGCTAAAATTGTCCGAATTTGTCGAACTATTTTATCAAATCATTCAAATGGAGACCAATTGAAGTACGAAATCGCAACCATTTTGGATGAGGCTATTCTTCCGGCCATGTCTTTAGTCGAAAGCAATTGTGCGCTCTCTGAAGAACTCTGGCTTTTGCTTAAAGTATTTCCTTATCAACAAAGATATAAATTATACACTAATTGGAAGTCTGAGCCCTCGAATACCCCAATGATTAAGACCAGAGCCTCGACATTAAAACGGATCAAATATATTATGAAGAGATTGAGTAAAGAAAATGTGAAGCTCTCGGGCCGTCAAATCGGAAAACTAAGTCATTCTAATCCCTCATTTCTTTTTCAATATGTGAGTAATGAAGTGCCGGTCCTTTCGTTCACTTTTTAATGGATTTGGAATTGTTTTCATCAGATTCTGTCACAAATACAGTCTTACGATAATCTTATCGGACCGGTTGTCGACTCATTGAAGTATTTGACGTGTGTTTCATATGATGTGCTCTCATTTTGTGTGATCGAAGCGTTGGCCAATCCTGCGAAAGAGCAGACCAAACACGAAGGGGCAACAATAGCTCCCTGGCTCTTGAGTTTGGCTAACTTTTGTGGCTCAGTTGTCAAGAAATATCCGATTGAATTACCCGGACTTTTGCAGTTTGTGGCCAATCAGTTGAAATCAGAGAAATGTTTGGATTTACTGATTCTCAAAGAAATAGTTCAGAAAATGACAGGAATTGAAGCCTCAGAAGAGATGACAAACGAGCAGTTGGCGGCTCTGAGTGGTGGCGAACTATTACGCGCAGAGGGCGGGTATTTCAATCAGGTCAGGAACACAAAGAAGTCTACGGGAAGACTCAAAGATGCTTTACTGGAGAACAATCTGGCGATGCCTTTGTGTATACTTATTGCTCAACAAAGAAATTGCATTCTATTCCACGAACAGTCGCACATCAAACTCGTCGGAAAACTTTATGATCAGGTATTATATGAAAGATAACTGAATTAAAGACAATCGGTTAACATCTGATGATTAGTGTCAGGAGACTCTCGTCCAATACGGAAGCTTTTTGGCCAATACTCTCAACATTGATGACTATATCGAGAATTTGCCGCCACTCGAGAAACTCATCTCTGAGTATAACCTAAGCGCAGACATTACTTTCTTTTTGGTCCGACCGATGATAATTCATTACATAAATGTAAGACTTTTTTCTTAATTTATATAAATTTTTAATTATTTTCAATATTTTAGTCAAAATTCGATGAATTGAGAAAAAACGAAAAGACGCCATCGCTTAACAAAATGACTCAGCATTACATCGAAGCGTCAAATACAGTGACCACACCATTAGTTCAGTCAATATTTCCGGCCTATTCTTCCAAATTTTGGGACGATTTGAGGTTTGAGTCTTTTATCTAAAAATGTTTTATCGCTTTTTAATCGATTTAATTCTGTTGTTGTTTTAGTCCCCGTTTTTTCGTCACATTTTGGACACTAACGATGTATGACCTGCAGGTCCCCGAAGATAGCTATGAAAGGGAACGCAAAAGATTTAAAGAACAGATACAAAGCGCTGAAGAAAACAAGGATTTGGCGCCAAATAAGAAGAAAAAAGAAAAAGAGAGATGTCTTTCATTAATGGAGAAATTGACTGACGAAGAATCAAAACAATCGGATCACGTGAAGAGAGTTCTGACACGTCTCCAGAAAGAGAAAGGAGAGTGGTTTCAGTCAAAAGTGGCCAAAATGGAAATGACCACTCAGTTCCTTCAGCACTGTCTGTTTCCGCGGTGCAAATTTGCGGCCTCTGACGCACTATTTTGCGCTGAATTTGTCCATTTGTTGCACAAACTGCAAACCCCTAACTTTTCAACACTTATTTGTTACGATAGAGTAAACCCTTTTCTCCATTCTTTGATTTTAACCTAAATTTAATCGAATTTATTTCCGAATAGATTTTCGGCGATATTTCATATACGATGTGTTCGTGCACTGAGAATGAGGCCAACCATTACGGGCGGTTTCTTTGCTCTCTTTTGGAGACTGTCATGAAATGGCATAAAAACAAAGAAGTTTTCGAAAAAGTATTTAAAAATTTTGTTATCATTATTTTATTTTATGATTTATCTTCATTATCATCATTGTCTTCATTATCTTCATTGTCTTCAAAGAAATAAATTTCTGTAATTCTTTTGAAGGATTGCGCGAAATATCCCGGATTTGTGACGAAGTTCTGCGAAAAAGATCCGATTCATGTGGACTATGAAAACTATCGCCACGTCTGCCATAAATGGCACTACAGACTAACCAAAGCATTTATTTTATGTCTCGATTCTGGGGATTACATCCAAATTAGAAACTCTTTGATTATTTTGACGAAAGTTTTGCCTCAATTCCCTGTTATGATAAGTTTCGCTCAGGCTATTGAACGACGCGTTGATAACATTCGTAACGAAGAGAAGGAGAAACGGCCCGATCTCTACGCTTTGGCTACAGGCTATTCGGGTCAACTCAAGGCTAAAAAGTCATCATTTATTCCCGAATGTGAATTCCATATCAAAGAGAATAAGAAAGGCGTTCCGCAAACCGTTCCAAACATCGGACAAAAGAATGAAATCAATAATAGCGTTAAGAAAGAAGTCAAAAACGAATCGATCGCTAATAACGTCGAAAAAGATTCAAATAAATCGAAAAATAATATCGAAAACAAAGATTCGACGGAAAAGAAAAAAGAAAATAAAAAAGAGTCCAAAAGTGAATCAAAAGTACGAAAAACGACAAATGAAGACAAATTGAATAATATTCTGGAAAAGAACACTCGAAATGAATCGCGTTCCTCATCGGTCTCCTCATTATCTCCGCGGAGGACTAATGACCACAAATCTAAAGACGATATCAACGAAACAGATAAAGGTTTGATTGGTTTTGTTTTAATTCCGAAAATAAGTTCAATAATTGATTTTCAGAACTAAAGAAAAGAAAAATCGATTCCAAGAATCATTCGGAAGAAAATAATAACATCGAAAAGATTCGAATCAAAGAAGAAATGCCTAATAATTCGGTGACAAACAATCAAACGAATCGATCGCATGAGAAAAAGCAAACTTCGAGTGCGAGGAAAAGACAGGTATTCCTGTTTTCTATTGATTTTATTCGACTTTTCACTCATTTTGTGTTTTTTTCAGACAAAAGAGTCGCCGAATAGCGATATCTCTGACTCAACGCCTAAACGTCGTAAAGACGACGATTCAGTTAAAACTAAACGCGAGGACAGAGACCCCAGAGTTAAAGTAAATAAATATATTTAAACATTTAAATACTCTTTTATTAACAAATGATTTAGTCTTCAGACAAACGGACCAATTCTTCGCGACGCCATAAACAAGAAGATGACAAATGATTGATAGTATTGCATGAAATTCATAATAATTTCTTCATTAATTCATATATTTATTCATAACTTCACTTTTTTTTTGAATAAATTAATTGTTTTTCTGATGCATTTCTATTTTAACTGTATTTCACTCTTTTTTCTGTATTTGAGTCTTCATTTAAAAGCCTTTTATTATTGAATTGTTTGTTAAGCCATTCGTCACTATTTTGCTGATCATTTGAACGAATTATAACAATATTTACATTTTTACGGATTTCTGAAAATAAATGAAAAATAAAAACAATTTTCAAAACAATTGTCCAAAACCTGAGTGTTTGAGAACTTTGATTGGGTTCCGAAAAACGGCTGCTTTGCTCTGATCTTCATTTAGTCCTAACATTAATCCACTGATAATAAAATGTATTTTAATTTTACTGAATTCAATCAAAAACATTGGTTACAGATATGTCACGTCTTTGGGTGCTCTCAAAGCAAAGCTATTCTCTGCTCCCGAAGAGAGGATTATATTCTGGAATTAATTATTAATTAATATTTGAAACGTTTGTCAATAACTCGAAACTCACTTTGGATTTGGTTTTTTCGACCAGAATTTGTCCGAACGCTAATACCATTCGTCTATTAGTCGGATCCAAAAGACATTTTGAATAATTAATTTCGAGTCCAATCCCTTTGGAAATTGGCTGACATTAACAATAAAATCATTAATCAAATCAATATTAACTCAAAGTATAATACAATTGAAAAGTTAGCTCTTCTTATGTTTGGACACATTTTGTCGCAAAAGTTGAAAGTTATTACATCGCACTCGAAGTTACCATTATTTAAATGACTCAGAATTTTGTCGTTCAGCGGTTCTATCGATAATAAGTCGTATTTCTTTGCGTTTTCCGATTGACTCTTCAGTTGAAAACAAAGGATTTAAAACAAATTATATAAAAGTTTTTAATTACTAATCGATGTGTCTGTAAGTGATCGTCAACTTTAACATTAAGACGGCTTTTGATTGTTATATCAGATGATCTATCCTTTAGGTCTTCTAATTGAATGATTGGTGGAATCGGAATCTATTTTCGATTAAAATTCTTATTTATTATTAAAAATGAGTGAAATTTTAGAAAAAATACATTTTTGATATCATCGGCTTCGATATCAACTGCAAGTGCAATGGTTCTGATGCCCACTATTTTCGGATTAATTCGGTTAAATTCAATTATAATTTATAACTTAATTCATTTGAATTCTTAATAAATCCTTACGAGTGAGACATCGGTTCAACTTTTCCATCATTTGTTGTTTTGAGTCAAAAATTTTATTTTTATATATAATTATATTTAAATCCATTTTTATGTGAATTTAATTAAATTAAACAAAATTTAAAAGATTTGCCAAAACTTTAAATAATAAATCAAAACAATGTCACTCTTTGAGTGGAAGCGCCCTCTTCTGTACGTCTTATGTTATCATTTGTCACAACATTTGTGAAGAGTTATCATAACATTTGATTGTTTGGCGCCAAACAAACTCTTATTAAATAAATCACTAATTATTTTAACTAAAGTTTTAATTGAATTCTTTGTAATGTCTTCGATGTCTTCGATGTCTTCGATGTCTTCGATGCCTTCGTTCGATAATTTGGTTAAAGACAGACGAAGTCTTATTTATGAAATCCTGTTTAGTTTAGAGGGAATTGTCGGCGATTTAGTGAGAGTTGACTTAAATGACAGCTTAAAAGACTTACAATTAAATGACTTAACACTGAATTCATCGATAAGTTTATCAGAAATTAATTTAATCCAAGAATTGATGAAAACCGCAAATAATTACAATCGAGTCAATCATTTCGTCCAAAAATATTCTTCAGGTATTCACTGATTTAATTGTAATTAAGTTTAAAGATTTAATTTTGTGTGACTTTAGACTCGAATTCATATAATCGACGTTTGGCTCAAACTGTGGACCAATTGCTCACTGATTACAGAAATGATTTGATTGAAGTCGAAAAAGATATTAATAGGGATTCAAACTATAGTTTAATTAAATTCAATAAATTCATTAAAGTTTGTAATAATTACTAAAAACTAATTTTTCTTTGATTTTCAAAACATTTAAGAATTTAATGAATTTTTTGGTTATTTTTTTTCATTAATCGATAGTATTCTCAAACTTTTGAATTTCTTAATGAAATGGTTTCACAATTCGATAACGAAATGGTATTTAAATTAATTTTTGTTTGAATTGATCTATAATTGAGTCAATGTTTTAGAATTCTTATGTCTCTGCAATCGATTTGATGAATAAGAGTTCGTTCTGTGGTTTCTCTCGAATACAAAATTCGGCAAAAATGTAATAAAATATCTTATTTTCGATAAAAATATTAATTAATCGTTAAATTTGTTTTAGTATTCAGAAGAGCAGTGATTGTCTTTACTCTGATATCTGGTCCTGGATTTTGTTCGGATTCCTCACTAAGAGATCCAAAAATCATTTCTTTATAAAAGAAACGGTTGACCAACAAATAGTACTCGATATGTCTCGAGTGCCTCCTTTTATTCATCCGACGGATGCCTTCAAAATACTTAAAATTGGAGAAACTGTTCGCTGGTCTCAAATACGCGGAGGTATTGAATGTGTTGACAAACAAACCATAGATTTGGACATTTTTTTCTATCTTTCAGTTAAGGATTTATTCGCAGATAAAAAGAGTGAATTATTTGACACTTTCTGTCATTTATTTAAAGAAGATTTTGTCGACAAAAGGAGTTTCACTGATTTCCTCGAATCCGTTCGAATGATTGTTTCTGAGGTATGTCTTCAGTATAGAAGTTCTTTCAGAGGAAAACAAATTTATTAATTTTAATGACAGAACACTTGGAATTACGTCTTCAATGATCAGCCATTCAGAGAGCGTTTCTCAAGAATTAAAAACATTTACTTGACTTCAAGCGATAATTTTTGGACCACTTTTGTCACTCAAATATCAAGATATCAAACAAATGGCGACAAATTTCCACAAAAAGGTTTTGAATGCAAAAGAAGTCTATCGTTTGGTATTATTTTGTTAATTACTTTTCAGAGACAGAGAAAGCACTCGACTATTCTTTACGTCAAGTCTTTGATGATAACACTGCGAACCAAATATTGTCTGAATTTTCGATTATTATCCCAAAGAATGGCAATAAATGGCCTTTTCTTGTCAAATATGAAGTTCCAGATTCGTTGCAGTCTATCATATCTGAAGACAGTATAGACAAGTATTTAATGTCTAATCCTTTGCCAACTCTTTCTAATATTATGTCAACAGATATAACGAAATAATGGGTTTTATGGTTCAACTCTATTCTTCGAGATTCCAATTGAATCAGATTTGGTTGAATACAATCAAACTAAAAGTCTGCTCTTCCTCTAACTTAAGAATAAAGATATTGGTTCTGAGACATTCCCTTTCGTTTATAATTAACGCATTTTATAACTATTTTAAAGTAATTTTTCAAAAATTATTCAAAAATTTATTAATAAATAAAAATCTCTTTTCAAAGACGGATGTAATCGAAAAACTTTTCGCCCAATTCTTGGACAGAATAGAAGACATCAAAGATATGGAAATTATCCAAAAAGAACATCAAATTCTTTTAACTGAAATAATCGGACAAATGTTTCTCAAGACTTCAGTCGTAAGTTTCGAAACGTTTTTCAAAATAATATTTTTAATTAATTTTCAGATAAATCATTGTTTGGATCAACTGTTTATTCTGTGCAAACAATTAAACCTCTGTTTAGGATCAGAGGATTCTATCGATCGGATAATAGAGGTATTCATCAAAACTATTTATTCCTTACTTTTAAATATGACTTCTCTTCCAAATTTGTATCAAAAATAGGATTTCGAGCGCATCAAAGGACAGACCTATCATTTATTAGTTAACATCGAAGCGTATAAAACAAATAAAATGATTTCTAACTTAGTTTTAGAGATCGAAAAGACTTTGAAACAAAAGTTATATTAAATAAACGATTGCTTTGAAAATAAAGTCATTTAGTTGTGAATTCTCTGTTGAGCCAAATGTAGGATAACTTTAATTGCGGGCAAAAAAGCTGTGGTTTCACCGAAAGTGGTCGACGCCACTAAACTTGTGTGATATTCCAGTGCTGTCTGGAAGTCGTTCTGATTAATAGCATTCGCTATTTGGGTCAGACCTGAAAGTGTATTACTCGAGAGTTGACTATTTGAGGCTAACTTTGAGCGCAAGGCTTCCAATTTAAGTCTCGAGTCCTCTAATTTCCTCTTCATATTCAAGGGCTGAGAGTTAGAGCTCTGTTGCAAATAAGTAACCAATCGATCGAATGCATCCATTATTTGTTGGTTTTGCGGAGAGAGTATACACGGCTCTGGAGGAACAACTGATTGGGGACGGCTTTGATTCATATTTCTGGGATTAGTCTCCACTGGTTCCGAAGGAATGACAGGCAATGGAGTTGCGATACTACTGACTCCTATTTGGTTAAAAGCGGGCGGATGTCCTTCATTTAGTGAAGCACTGTATGAGTTGCGTCTGGAAGTGGTCAGCACTGGAGGGTCATTCCAACCGGGAGTCACCTGCGGATGATTGTATTGCTGTTCGCTATAGCTTTGATTACCGTAAGAATTATAAGCATTTTGTTGACTCATTTGGTAAACTGAAGGAACAGCAGCAACGGTGGGTGTAATCGGTGCGGTTGGTATAAAAGGTGTCGGAGGTGCTGGAGTTCTACTCGGCTGAGGATATGGATTAACCATATTGTGAGACATTTGTATTGGAGGCGGTACAGGTATATTTGCGATCGGCTTTTGTGAGATAGTGTTTGAATAAACTGCTCTATTGAAGGACTGAATATTCTTCTGGACTCGAGGGGCAACCGCTTGGGTTTGAGTCGAAAATCGTCTATTAGTTGGTCTGAGATTTCCAATTATTCTGTCTTTGAGTTCGACCTCATTGTCATCGATGTATTTGAGCGCTAAATCTAGTTTTCCTTCGATGGCCAGTAATTTAGCGAAGTGTGCCGTCAACTGATTGGTGACAAACTGTGAATTCGTACACTTCTGAAGAATCAAAGATAACTCAATTCTATCCAAATGACTGCCGAATGGAACGAATTTTGAGATATTATTATAATCGCCAATAATTATATAGCAATAGATGCCGGCGTCCAACCACTGCTTAACTCCGGAAACGGCGTAGTTATCGATCAATCTTTTGGCCAAACTGTGAATCAAAAACGATTTAGTGGTGATGTCCTCCCAATTTTCTGACTCTCGAACAATGAACGCCAACACTTGTCTCCAATATTTGAGTTCAACTTTAGATATGAATTCTTCAAATACATGGACTGCCTCCTCATCACTGGAAGTCTGTGCAGTTATTATGCAATAGAGTAAAGGAGACCACGACTCGGGCTTTGATGTCAAACAATAATTAAAGTATTGTCTTAAAGTGGATGCCGTTTGTTCTGGAGATACGAAACAACAGACGAGTATAGCTTCGGTCCAATTATTGTCACGAATGCAGTTCTTTACGACAGACTCGAGATCTCCGCTAAGAATACCCCCATTTATTTGATTCCCTAAACAAGAATCCGAAGTCTCGACACTCAAACTATCCGGAAGTTTATCTTCAATGGAATTCATATTTTCGTTAACAAGAGATTGAGTTTCAAACGAAGGAATTGACTCCCGATTCAAAGGAAAAGTGTTTTGACTCATAAGACGAGTGGACAGTTGGTTATTCATCAAATCGGATAAGTTATCGATACTGTCTTTTCTTTTATCAAATCCAAGAAGTTCTAGAAGTTGTTGTCTTTGTTTTTGTTTATCGCTTTCGAGATGAAGTGCAACCAATTTCCAGGCCTTCGATATGTTTTCGTTGTCTGAATGTTCCGCTATTTTGTAGAGACAGTAATCCAAGAAATTTCCATTACTTAACGCATTTTCCAACTTTTCGGCGCGACTTATCAATTCCTGGTCAGTCATTACTTGATTCATATTCATTATATGCTGTGTATACTGAATCGGAGGTTGGGTTTGGCTCTGAGTTATTATTACATTATATGTGACTAATCTTCCGCCGAACTGAAGTCAAAGATAATCATTAAAAAGAGAAGAAGAATATTTAAGTGATAACAACTGACCCCAAATGAAGCCCTACAGGGAGTTCTCAGCCATTTGGGAGCTTTGCTCAGAATAGCATGAGTTTGAACTGAAGATTGAATTTGTTGAGGAATAAGGTTTTGTGGATTCAAAGCAAATGATTCCAAAATCTAATAAAAATATTAAATAAAAATCAATTCATTTGAAAAAAACCGAAGAAATGGCGGATTAGTCACAAATTTATGACTGACTGACCGTTGAATTTGTTGTTTGATTATATGAATTGGTTTGTGTTAAGTTATAAACACTTGTTTTGCTATCAAAAGAATTAATTGCAAAAAGAGAGGGCTCCCAATCAGACCACTCCACTTCATTTATCCATTGATTAGTAATGAAAGGCACAACTGCTTGAAGAGGCTCTTCATTTACAGGAGTCGATGGATTCCAAAGGCAAACGCTATTGTCTTTACCCGCGGATAACAGCAGCTCTTCGTCATATTTATTCCAAGAAATGCTCTGAATTCCACGAGAGTGTCCACCTGTCCATTCAGACCAAAAGTATTTCAAATTATATTTCGATATTCTTATGAATGAATGAATGAATGAATAAATACCCCTTAAGTTATTGAGAGGACAGTTCGCATATCTCAGGTCCCATATTTGAAGGATAGGATTGGCGTCATTAGAATTGGCGACAATCAAAGTGGTGGCATTCGATTCGGACCAAACCAGTGATCGTGAGATCATAAGTGATTGGGGTCCTGTCCCCCACATAGAGGCAGCGTTATTGTCGTGAACTCTCATAATTGGACCGCTATTCACAGCTTTTCTTGTGTCCCAAACGTGAATATTAGAATTGGAAGTCGCGGCCAGTATTGAGAAGACCTGTCGGTTCCATTTAACGACATTCACAGACTCATTAACACCAGAACTTAAATTTAGAGTTCTTTCGGCCTTAGCTTTGGTCTCAATATCCCAAATACCAACCGATCCGTCCTCACAACCGGTCGCTATTGTGTGCGACTCTTTCGGATTCAGATCAAGACATGTGAAGCCAGTTGTCTGGACATCGGTTTCGTGACTCAAATGTATTTCATTTGAAATTTTATAAAACTATTAATTAATTAATAAAAAGTCTTATAAACCAAAAGTTCATTAAAAGAGATGTAATGTCTTCACCTGCAATGTCTTCTGTTGAGTACCACATATTAGAGAATTTTGATGCCATTTCATGCAATTGATGGCACCCGACATAACTTTAGAAGAGCGTAAAATAGTCTCTTCATTGCAATTATCAATATTTAGACCAAATATTTCGAGTTTATTCTCAGAGCTATCGGACACACATTTTAAACGTTTTTTAAAATGAAATATTCAGTGATTTATAGATAGTTATGAAAAAAGTTTATATTTGACATAAATTTAATTCAATTATCAGACCTGAAGTTAGTGTCAAACTGTTGAGCCGTAGTTCCGATGGCAAGACTGCACTCAGCTCTTGTCGGCGACCAACAGAAGAGTCCATTGCTGTTGATTTGTTTGAATTTCATATTTGTTTAAACAATTAATAATCAAAATATAATTTAATCAAAATAAAGGCTGTCCTCCAGCGTGGCATCAATTGGACAGTTGGGTTGACTCAGACTCAGAGCACAATAAAAATTATATTTAAGTTTATGTTTATATTTTTGCTGAATATTATGCTTTCACTCACACGCAAAGCTTTTCCAGAAATTTTCCTAAGTTAAAGTAGGAATTCCTAGATAAAAGGGTAGGAAATTCCTAGTTT
>JAQIXD010001266.1:0-16290 GCA_034699985.1 Minunthozetes semirufus
GAAAACCATTTTAATTGAAAGGATTTTAGTTAAGTATTTTAATTTCCGTTTTACTTACTTCTTTTATTCGATTTTATTGCTATCAATTGATAGTCTTTAAGTGTTTTGTCATTTGTTGTTTCTACGGGACATAAACTTAATTCGATATATTCTGCTTAATCACCGTTCGGATAATTTGAATGTATTACATTTATTACCTAGAACTTTTCACAGTTAATCACAAATTTCAAGAATAAAAACAAAATAACCAAAACTTTACATTCTCTTAATAAAATCAAATTTTTAAATCAACTTGATAATTTTAAAACATTTATCGTTTTTAAATGATTAAACTGAACTGAAAGTATATATTCTTCTATTAAGAACCTTTTATTTCGAAACATCTATTAGAAATGATGATTAAATTTAAAAATATCTAGGTAAATTTAGGGAATAAGATCTAAACAAAATTAATTTTGGTTATTTTTGAAGAAATATTTTATAAAAGAAAATAGAAGGTATAAACCATGGATAGCCAAGCTAAGCCGACTCAAGCGGAAAAATCTCTTGGGGTTTAGGGGTGAATAGAATTTCGGCTTAAATTAATTGGAAACGGCAATTTTGTCCTAAATTATTGGTCCTTCAGCTGCGAAAACTCTAAATTCAGTTTAAATTGACTTAAGTTAAGTGAAATAAAACATAAATCCAAGTATATTAACAAAGTCTCTTGAATTAATGAACTAAATAATCAATTTATCGGTTTACTTATCGGCATTCTACGGAATAAAATTATCTTGAACCATTTTCAAGTAATTCAGAAAATTTCCACATTGAAAATTTTTTCTTAATTTGTTTTTTAAAGAACTATTTTTTCATCATTTAATCTATGTAAAGTATTTCAAATATATTATCAATGTATTTCTGTTTTCTATTTATTTTTAGGAATAGTCTGGTTTAGCCACGGAAATTATCAATTGTATTTCGTTTTCAGTGTTTTTGCCTAGGGACCATTTTACAATTACCTTGAGTAGAGCCTACTGCTGGTCTGGAAACTCTAAAAAATGTGTTACTTAAGATTTTTAATTTTAATTAATTAAACTGAATTAATACTTGATAAATATTGTTTTATTTTGATAGCTAAGAAATGTTTCTTCTTGGCAAAAAATGTTTCAAGTCAAAATTTATTTAATAAGTAATAAAATTTAACAGGCAAAGTCGTCCAGAAGTTCAGTAAAAACCCTCTGTACACTTAAGTTAGTAGACATTTGTTATGCATTTGACTATTGAATTAGGATTTGGAGAATATTTAAGTAATATTTTAAATGGAATTTCGAATTGAGTCTCGAATTGAGTATCGAATTGAGTCCCGATTAGAGTTGACATAAAAAAGACATAAAAGACTTAATTTGATTGAATTCATTGGATTCACTGTTTGGCAATTCAGTTATGTATTGCAGGAAAGTGTCATTCGAGCCTCAAATGACAGTAAGTTTAGTCTCATTTGAAAAATGTATTCAATAAACTCTTCTGAAATGTCATTCAATTGATTTCTATTCACTTGAATAATGATTTTTTTTGTGGAAATTTCATCGATTATTCCATATAGTCATCGATAAATGTTTGCAAGCATTTAGTTTTCCGCTTTAATTAGAATAAATTGATTGTTTTCATGAATACAATCTATTCCTGTTCTTTCCTCGAACTAATTGATTTCTATTAATTTTTAAAAAATTTGAGAGAGAGAGAGAGAGAGAGAGAGAGAGAGAGAGAGAGAGAGAGAGAGTGAGAGAGAGAGAGAGAGCATACTTTACAGCGCTATTATAGTAATTTATTTGCTCATTTTTTATGGGAAAATATTCAATAATAATTATTCATTGAATTATAATTATCTATTGATTTATTTTTTAAAAAAGAGAAACAAAACTACAATTTTGTATCGAAACAAACGAAACAAACAGTTGGACTATATTTAGAAAATAATTTATTATTGTTTTTATTCCTCTTTTTATTTCAATTATAATTTGTTTTGAAACTTAAATAACATTTGAATAATAGAATTAATTCAGTATTTGAATACATTTGTAGAAAAATCACCCAAAAAATGTGTTAAATGATATAAAACTTTTGAATACTTTATATAACTTCTATCAAAACAAATATATTTTGAACAAAAGTAGTTCAGAAAACATTCAAGAAAAGTCATATCCAAAGGATAGAATCATTTATGCCGATCACCACGATTGTGACCATTCCCAAACTTACAGTCTTATTCAAATGTTATTTTAAATTATAAAAAATAAACATAAATATATTTATAATTATTTCTAATGAAAATTAACAATTTATTTATATCAACTTAATTAAATTAAATCAAACAACAAAAAGATTGATTCATATAAGAGAAGAGCAGAAGAGAGGAGAGTAGAGCAGAGTAGAGCAGGGTAGAGCATGGTGATGGTGATGGTGATCCTTCTGCCAAAACTACTGATTAAATTCATGCTTTTGTATATTCAAATGAAATGACTAAATAATTAAATGAAAGCTCTATTCCTGTGTTTTCATTGAATTTATTCTAAATGTTAACAAAAAATACTTTCAGTTATAATATGTTTATTAAAGTTTTCCATTAGAACTCAAACATTAGAACATTTGAAAAGTGAAAGATCCAATGACTTTGTGACAAACTTACCTTCATTTAAAAGCTTTTCTTAATAAAAGCGATTTGTTTTATTGTGATAAATGACATGAATGATATCTAATGGATCAGACTTTAATTCGACAGCAAATCGATGGTCCAATCAATTCATTTGGAATTTGATTGAAAATGAGTTGAACCGTAAGTTTATTGGTTTATGACTACAATTGACTTAAAATTAAAATAAATAGAAAATCAATGAAATCAATGACCGATAAAATAAGTAGAAAAAAAAGTTAAGATTTGATTCAATCGATTGGTTTGAATGTCATAAACTGAGTGCAAAACTCTGTTCTTTTCCTAAGAAAAAGAATCAATAAAGTAGTAAATGGTTCGCAAACCAGACATTCAAACTTCACAACTGCTTACTGGCGGACAAAATACAAATCATGTTTAAATCAATTCAATTCTTATTCTAAAAATAAGAATAAATTCATTTCCAATCGTTTTAATCAAATGAATAATAATTGTCCAAAAAACAAGTATATAATGTATTTTCACCTGAAGACCAATACTTGAAAATCACTTTTTAATCTGAACTATCAAGATCATTGGGACCTATCCTCAATAATTGATACCTCCCTTCTAAAGATATTTTCCTCGTTTTCCTCGTTTTCTTCGTTTTATTTGAGTTTTATCGAAATGAATGCTCAAAATTATTAATCCAAATAATAAATGATTGGCAGAAGTGATAAATACAGAACTATAATAAACTTAAGATGAGTTGAGTCGATATAACTACAATTAATTTGTATAAAATTGTTTAAAGTGGATAATATTATCAATAGATAAACTTTGAACTTTAAATTAAAGATCCGATTCTATGATAAGAGAAATTAGAATCTGTTGAAGATAACCCTGTTCACACTGTGCACCTCAAGCACTCCACCCACGTATTGATTTGATGCTTAGAATTTGTGCAAACAATTTATATCACTTATTAGAGCACTTATTAGAGCCGGTTCTTTTCCCTTTATAAAATAGTTAACTACTTTTACTCTTTATATAAAAATGTTAGAAAATTACAGAAATTATGGCTCACTTTTAGTACTTTTTAATATTGAATTGAAATATAAATATTTGGTTTTAACTTCAATTTAGGAAAAACCGACGAATCGTAAAATTGTTAATAAATTTTTGTAGAACTAAAGTATGCAATAAGTGAAGCAAATGTCAACAAAAATATTGTAATTTTTAAAGTAATGCAAAATAATGGCGACTTTTATATGAAGTGAAAAATCAGTTGTTTTTATAAATTAATAAATTATTTGAATTTAAATGTAATTTAAAACATATTTTATACAATATTTAGTGATTTAAAATAATTTTGAATCAATCAAAAGAGAGAGAAATGGCCGCAACATTGGAGTCAATGCCAGAACTGACGACAGTTTATGATCTTTTGAGAACACTTTATGTCAACGAAACTAACGGCGAGTCTAAAGAAATGGCCTCTAAATGGCTCGAAAGTCTTCAGCACTCAGTCTATGGCTGGAGAATCGCTGATCAATTGCTCATAAATAAGGCAGACATCGCTTCGTGTTATTTCGCCGCTCAGACTCTCAGAACCAAAATTCAAAATAATTTTCAAGAATTACCAGAAAATAGTTATTCTTCGCTCAAAGACTCGATTATCAATCACTTGAAAGCAATTGACGAAAGCGTTGTTCAGACACAGCTCTGTCTGGCCATCACTTACTTAGGTTTTGATCATAAATCTCATTCCTATTCATAATTAATAAGTTTTGACTCTTTCAGCCATTTTGGTCCCCAATTGGACGAATCCAATCGAAGAGTTGGCCACTCAGGTCCCAAACGCAACCATTTTAGTTGAAATTCTCATTTGTGTCGCCGAAGAACTCGAAGGAAATCGAAATACCATAAAAGTGGACATAAGAAGACGGGAAGCGTTTAGCGAATACTTGAATCGTATTTCTCCACAAGTGATCCACTTATTGAACACAACTTTAATCGAAGCGAAGAATAACTTTCGTACAAATGGTGACCAAATTAACGAAAAATTGATATCAAAAGTATACCAATGTTTGGGCGCATGGCTTCACATAATCAATAAGACGGACATAAATCTAATCGAACCAATTCTTTCCGCTATTTTTGATTCTTTGCGAAGCACTGACTGTCCCTCCAATATTCACAACAGCGCTACCGATACGGTCTGCAGTGCAGCCATTCTTTGCGAAGATTACGTGAAATACCAACAAATGACTCATTACGTTCTGCAACAGGTCTATCAATTGGAGGCTCCATATCATCATTCGGTGGCCAACGAAGAGACTGCAAAGACAGAGAACTATACCCGCATTTTCTCAGAATTGTCCGAATCTATTGTCGAACCATTGATTATGAGCGGAGAAGACTTGAAACTCGTTGAACTGCTCCTCATATGTGTCGGTCATTATGACAACGAAGTGTCAGAAATCACTTTTCACTTCTGGTATCGATTCTGTGAATTGATTTACAAACGAGAGATCAAAACATTTATTCCGATTTGTAATCGATTGTTAGCAGCGCTGACACATCACTGCCAACTCGAGGCTGACTCTGAAGGACTACTCGACTCTCGATCTGATTTGTATGACCTCAGGTGTAGAGTCAAAGACTTAGTCAAAGAAGTGATCGCAACGGTAGGCGTCAAGAATTATATCTTAGGAAACAATATTCTTCAGACAATAAAGACCGTCAACTCCTGGGAGTTGGTTGAGGCCAACCTCTTCATCATTAGCTGTATTATTGGAGAAAGAGATAACTCTGAAGACAATCAAGTGATCGCAGAACTCATTGGTTTAGTATTGAATTACTCAACGGTTAACTCAAACTCACAGCACATCCAAATCTATGCCACGAGTTGTAGTATTTTAGGAGAACTATCGGAATGGCTTAAGTCTAACCCAATGTTTTTGGACTCAATTCTGAATTTTTTGCTGACAATGATTGCCAATTGCCATAAGAACGAAGAGCTTTCGTCGTGTGCGGCCCAATCCCTACAGAGTATAATAGAGTCGTGCGCTGCACAGCATTTGATTGGAAACCAGAACTTAGTTTCGATTTTAATAGAGATTTGTTCTCAAATTGATTTTATTAAGAACGAAGAGGCGGCTAATAATCTGTTGCAGTGTTGCGCAGCCATTATCTCTACCGCTAATCAAAATCAGGACCAATTAGTCGCTCAACTATTGACTCCTCATTTGGCAAAACTTCAAGAGTTGGCGAACAGCAAACCGGGAGCCAATTGGAACGCCATATATTTCGATAGAATCGCATCAATATTTAGAAAACTTCGTCTCAAAGAGACATCAATTCAGTCACAACTACTCATACCTTTAGTTAACGAACAGTTGTGGCCGTTGGCGAGTCTGGCCCTTACAGAACACGCGGCCACTAATCCTCAGCTCATAGAAAGATGTTGTCGTTGTCTACGTTTTGTCATTCGTTGTGTTCGCCCCCATTGGCTCCTTCAGCCTATTGTCAACCAAATTGTTCCACTTTATCAACAGTTCCCAAAACATTCTTCATTTTTATATTTAGGATCCATTTTAGTGGACGAGTTTGCAAATGAAGGAGAAGTCACTATTAGTTCCGGACTCATCCAAATGCTTAATGTAAGCCCTCTTTAAATTCATTTCTCTCTTAATGTAATTGATTTATGTTTTAAGGCTTTTTCAATGACAACATTCAACCTTTTGTGCGATTCTCAGCTTCGTCTCCATCCGGACACTATCGATGACTTCTTCAGACTGTGCACTCGGTATGGAGTGGAGTGTTGTCTATTATTTTTATTGTCATTTCATTAATATTTGGTTTGTTTGGACAGAATGTTGCAGAAGTGTCCGGAAGCGTTCCTACAGAATCCAATGCTCGATAACATACTGAACCTGACTCTGGCGTCCATACAATTAGATCACAGGGAAGCCAACTCTTCTGTCGTCAAATTTGTTATCGAATTAATTGATATCAAATACTCGAAGGAATTAATCGATAAATTGCTTAAAGAGAAAATCGGTCAGAGATTAGTGGACGCAGTGGTCAACGCAACGCTCTTCCATTTACCCACTTATTTGGTTCCCGATATGTCTGATATTTTATGGCTTCTCATTTCATGGGACAGAGAGGTATATACCGTATAATCCGTTCGTTTCGCTTAAATATATCTAATATTCTTTTGGATTAATAGTCAGTAAAGGAATGGTTGGCTCATTCTCTGAAATCAGTACCGGAAAAGCACAGCCCAACAATGATGAGCGCAACCCCTCAGCAATTGGAAGAATTCTACAATAATGTGATTAAGTAATCATTTATTTGATTATAATTTATATAATTTTATAATTAAATGAAATCTATTTTTAGAGCAAATAATCCAAAACTGATCGCAACTTCGTTTCGATATTTGGCGCGACTTTACCGATGATTTGACCTAAAAAAGTGTCAATAAATTCATATTTAGAGTAAATTAATGAGTGATTGAATGATAAACGATATTATTATTCTCTCTAATTATATAGACTTTAAAATAAAGCAATTGTTTTGATCATGAATTTTGTCATTAATATCAAAAACTTTATTCATTTTGTATTATATTTGACTATATTTCGCATTAATTCATATTAATTGATATTTATTCCCATTTTTAATAAATATCTTTAATTGTTATTCAATATGTGTTTAAGTGGAGAGAGAGAGAGAGAGAGAGAGAGAGAGAGAGAGAGAGAGGGAGAGAGAGAGAGAGAGAGAGACCATTTATGGCACACCTTTAAAGTTTTAATTTAATATTATTTTTTTTTACCGAAAAAAAAACAAATATTTTGGGAAACTTAAGTCTTGAGTTGAAATTCTTAACTATAGCTTCCATTTAATGATTCAATCGATTGACTAATATTCACAAAAAGAGTTAAGAATCTTAACTTAAGATATGAAAACTCATCAAAAGTTTTGAGTTCGTTTCAAACGATTTTTGTTCAATTTTCACAAATATTTTTTGTTTTTTATATCAATAAAAGTATTTTTTTTAATCCGTTTGATAACAACTCCGAAACAAAAATAAGTGAATTTAGAGAAATTGATTTAATATCTCTCATTTGAAACGACAATCAATTCATTAGTTTTATCCTTCAATTAAAATAATCATAAATTCTTTAAGAATCAAATTGTGTTTAACTTATGATTAAATTACTTTAAATTGTTTTTAAATAATTATAAATTATTGTCGTTAATCAACTAATAGGACAAATAATATGAGGTGATTCGTTTTGGATCATAGCTCATATGGTCAGTCAACTAACAATTGAGTGGTGAGTCAATGGTGATCAAAGAATCTCTAGTTTTGTTAAGAAGTTCTAAGTTCACAACTTATCGATTGATTAAAGTATTTTCGAATCGATTGAGTTATCGTTTGTCATAAGTGCTGTTAAAGTGGGTCTGACTTAAGGAATGTTTCCAAGAGATTACACTTTTATATAAAAGCCTTTATTTACATTAGTTTTATAAGTGTTTTGATTATGGATTCAATTAAATGTCCACTTCTTTTGCTATTAATTGTTGTCTCAGTTCAGGCAGTAATTAATAGCAAAAAAGTCAGTAATGAAGTGATCGCTGAGGATCCAAAGCGATACTCTCCCACTTGGGATTCAATAGACAACCGACCCATTCCTAATTGGTTCGATGAATCAAAAATTGGTATTTTTCTTCATTGGGGCCTATTTTCTGTGCCATCCATTGGTAGCGAATGGTTTTGGTTCGTAATCTTAGTTTTGTCTGAAAATGTATTCATAAAAATAAAATAAAATAAAATAATACTAAAATAGGTGGCAATGGATCGGATCTAAAGACAAAAATCTAATTAATTTCATGAATAAGAATTATCGTCCAAATTTCACTTACCCTGATTTTGCCAATCAATTCACCGCTGAATTCTATGATCCCGATCATTGGGCAGAAATTTTCAAGTAATTAATTCTAGATTTTATTATCATATATGTAGAGAAAAATCTTATTTTAATCTCACTTTCAAATTATTATCAATTCTGATATGAAGGTCTTCAGGGGCTAAATATGTGGTATTGACGAGCAAACATCACGAAGGCTTTACACTCTGGCCATCAAAAACTTCATGGAACTGGAATGCAGTGGATAACGGACCAAATCGGGATCTGCTCGGTATTCATTAGAATCATATATTCGTTTAAAGTTTAATACTTTTAACATAAATTTGAGGCGATTTGGCGAATGCTATTCGTAAGGCTGGCCTCAAATTCGGAGCTTATCATTCGTGGTTTGAATGGTTTAATCCTTTATATCTGAGGGATAAGAGTTCCGGTTGGAAGACACAGGATTTCGTTAAAGTACTTTTAGTTTACATTAAATACAATCTTAAGACTAAACAAAAATTAAAATTTAGTTCAAAGCGCGGCCAGAATTAGAAGAATTAATCAATATTTACAAACCTGAAGTTATTTGGTCAGATGGTGATTGGGAAGCACCTCCGACATACTGGAACAGCACTGACTTTTTAGCATGGCTCTATAATGACAGGTATTTTATTTGAAATTTCATTATTATTGCAATGATTTTCATAAAAACTAAATAATATTTTAGTCCCGTTAAGGATACTGTTGTGGTTAATGATCGTTGGGGTAATACTATTAAATAGACATAAGTATTGTCTAAACTAAAAATATTTTTGTATTTGAGGTGTGAACACATCGTGCAAACACGGAGGATACTATAGTTGTCAGGATAGATACAACCCTGGTACTTTACAAAAACACAAATGGGAGAATGCTATGACTATAGATAAAGAATCATGGGGATTCAGGAGGAATGCTCAACTTAAGGATTACTTATCAACTCATGATTTAGTGGCGACTTTGGCTCAAACTGTTAGGTATTCTTCAAATTTAGTTTAAAGCACTTTATTTGAGTTTAATTATTAGTTGCGGCGGAAATCTATTAATTAATATCGGGCCGACACACGACGGAAGAGTTGTTCCCATTTTCGAGGAACGTTTGAGAGAATTAGGTTCTTGGCTGGGAGTCAATGGAGAAGCAATTTATGGAAGCAAACCCTGGACTCATCAAAATGATACGACCACTAAAAATGTTTGGTACACTTCAAACGGTAAAACAGTCTATTCTATAGCATTGGGATGGCCTGAGAACAGTCAATTGACTCTGGGAGCTCTCGATTCTAAAACGGTTGACACAATTCAGATGTTGGGAGTTAAGGGAAATCTAAAATTCATGCCATTAGGCACAGGAACTGTAGTTAACTTTCCAAACTTGAGTCCAGAAACTCTTCGATTTGCGTTTGTCCTCAAAATAACCACAAAATAAGTTATTAATTGTAAAAACAATTAAATCTAAAACGTTATGAAGAATTTGAAGAAATCCTCATTTGTTTAATGTTTGAATTGATTCCCAAAATGTTTATAAACGTTTAGAATAAATAAATAAATGATTTAAATGCAAAGTTATCGATGAAGATTTATTTCCGGAAATAGTAAGCAATTATAAAAAGAGATTTCGAGTAAATTAATCACTTTATCTCAATTCTAATAAATATTTAATTAATTTTAATAATAATTAATCAAAAAAATTGTGAGAAAAATATGAGAGAAATAGTTTTAATTCTGCGGTAAAAGCCGTGAAACGAGAAAATAATAAAATTTAATGCTTTAGTTCTCAACATATTCTCAGACATTAATATTCAATGAATACAATTATGTGGACATTATTTAAACTCTTAGTATGACTTCAATTAGCGCTCACACCTCAGCTCACACCTCAACTCACCTCAACTTTAAATTTTCAGTCCTTAACTCTTTAATTGATGCGAAATATTCTGAATTTTTAAAAATAAACTCAACTTAAATAAGTCAGTTCATAGTTAATAGTTCATAGTTATCTTTTAGAATTGCTTCCAAGTAGTTCCAACACATTTAACTTTTATAAAGAGGAAGACCGTAAATCAGGTGCTGCATTTGCTTTTGTTACTGTTGCTTTGCTCAATTATTTTAGAAAATTAAAAAAATGTCTCATTCAGACTGTAATTAGAAAAGGCAATAAAATTATTAATTATTGTGCCTTGTTTATTTGTCTCTTTATTTGTTTGTTAGTTTGTTTGTTCTTCTTTTGCTTTTTTGAATAAATGTTAAGGTAAATGATTTTGTTAAATAAATGTTCAGTATATTGTAATATATTCGCAATTTTTGTTATAATATTTACAATAGAATTATAGATTATTTTAGATTAAAGAATCTCTAAAACAGATTTCTAAAATTTTACCAATATATACATATTTTTAGCATGGGCAAACATTTAAAAAAGTAGAAAGAACAATGCAATTTAAGTTAGCAGCCTATAGTCAGATCCTCGGTATTTGAAACTCCAAGTAAACAAGATATTAAATTAAATTTAATTCCTAGAATATTCTCATAAAGAGAAGGAATGAAAAAAATATTTGAATTTAAAAACAAAATCTTTTATTTGAATCGAAAGAAACGAATAATAAGTTTTATTAATAACTAAAAGTCAGAAAAACATTTATATATTTATCTCAAATCAAAGATTTTTAATGAATTCATTCGATCATTAGATTAGTTATTATCAGACATTACTTCCAAATAATGTGATTAAAAAAGACGGAATTATTTCCGCCAATTCATTGGATTTTCGTTTATTTTTCCCTGTTTTTTGAATTTCAAACATAAATCAAAAATATTTATCTATATTTGAATTTAGAATTAATTTTATAATAATTATATGAATAATAAGATTATTAATAGTTTACAAAACTTCACTTCAATGACGAAACAGAGTGTTGTCAACCAATTAATATTATCATTAAATCACTAAATAATCCCTCTGTTCGAAAGTAGTTATAGCCAGGTATCAGACAGAAGACAACTTTCCATAAACTCAATTAATTTGTTATTCTTTGTCTACATTCAAATGAAAGACCAATTATTGTATCCCTCCTAAAGAGTAGACAAGGGATGACTGAACAAACCCTTTAGGTTTGAAATATTATATAATAATTGAGTGAATGCAAGAAAAATATAAAAATTAGAAATAAGTAAAACTAAACCTCTTGGTTACGGTAAGAATCTCGGAGGGGTACCGGAAATTCTCTAACATCTCTGTCACTAATGAATAATTAATTAGAAAACAGGATGTGCTCACAATAATAAATCTATGCAAAGACATTTCAAATTGAATATTCTTTATAAATTATTCTATTTTGAGAGAGAAGTGCCTCACATTCACCTATTTGTCATAATTTGCGTTATTTTTAATTAAATGACAAAAAAAAATTTTTATATTTGAAAATAATTAAAGAAATTGAAGTAAAATGAATTTGAAATCGAGAGAAACAAAAGTAAAATAAGACCTAATTTTGTTAATTTTGTTAAAAACCTCTTTAATCCTAATTTTGAAAATTAAAACAATTAAGACATTGATTGCTAACTTTGATGGCATGAATATAAACGCTTTATTTTATCGATTAATTCTTATTTTATAATAAAAATTGATTTTTTGAGATTTAATTGCAATTTTTATTTCGATCTTAATTTCGATAAATTTAATGAAAATTTTCAAAATAAATGAAAAACTCGAGAAATTAAGTGCAGTTTTCAAACAAAATTCAGTCGAAATGTAATTAGAAATTGTTTTATAAATAATTGTTAAGTAAATGATAAGGTTTTCCTGATTAGCAGCGATTAGTCACTCAGTTTGTAATCAAATCGGAACACAAGACTTGATTCGCTTGACTTCGCTGTCAAACAGTTGATAATCGAAACGAAATAATTGTCTGTTAGGAGAGGGATAGGGAGAGAGAGAGAGAGAGACAAATATTAAACACTAAGTTAGTTAATCTAAGTATCACATCCTGTTCTAAAACAACTTATTTTAACGTTTTATTCGCTTAATTTGCTTAAAAACAGAAATCAAAGGAATTAATTGATATTAGGTTTTAGTAATTCAATTGAATGAGTAAATCATTTTTGAAAATAATGTCACAAAAAACTGTTTCGCAGTTCATTTAGAGACTCATTAATTGAATAAATACTTTCGTCATTTCATTAGTCGTTACCAACAAAACCTGATTTCCGATCAAATTAACCAAAAACTAACTCTTATTTGTTGACTGATTTAGCTGTTGTTACTTTTAGAAGATAAATCACCTTTTTATGTATTTTTATGTATTTCTCTATTCCTTATTTACTAACAAAATTGAGGCGAATAAATATATAATATATAAGACTTTAATTACAAATTAGTAAATCTGATAAAAAATAAGACTCAAATCAATTGTTTTTTTGGGTAAAAAAGTAAGAGTTCCCACGATTTTCAAACAAAAAATGGTAATAACGTTATAGCGTTTGATTACTGCAATCGGTAGAAGTGCTCCCACTTTCTTCTCTTCTAAAGTAAACTCTGACCTCGACTTCTCATTTGAAGTTTAGGCTCTTTTTAAATCATTTAATGACTGTAAGCGTTATTATAAGGCCTTACATAAGAGCATAAAAGCTAAGACCTAAAGACTAAGAGACAAAGACTATCAAAAGAGTCAGAATTGAAGACTATTGGGAACGAAACCAGAACTGAAAAAACTGGTTCTGTCTTATAGACCAATACTGAGAATCGAAGCCAACATAAAAAAGGTATAATCAGTAAAACTTTATGCATATCTAATATTGGAGATGCCTTTCGGCTATTTATTGCACAAAATGTATGAATAATATTAATATTTTGGTCGTTTCTCGCATAAGAAGAAACGCTTCAAATCTATTATTCGTTTTATTATTATTTGTTAAACTTTAGGAATTGTCGAATAAAAGGACAGAATAAAGAAAATTAAAGATTAAAATCAAGTTTTGTTTCACCGCTAATACCAATTGAAAGAACGACAAAAAATCCAAAACAATAATAAAAAACAAAAAATATTTGAAAATTATTTAAATTAAAGTTTTTCTTATCATTTGTTATGATTCGACAAAAAACCCAAAAATGAGATAAAAATTAAAATTATTTCAAAAAAATTTTTATTATATGATTTGTAGCGAAACAAACATTTTATATTTGCATTTGATTTTCCACTAAATTTTGATCATTCAATCGAAAAAACGAGATTAAAATGTATTTTGAGGAAAAACTGTGAAAGAGAGAGACAGAGAGACAGGTCATTCTCACAGCTTTCATATTTGTTTAACTAATTGCTTCTTAAAAGTATTCAATTAATAATTTGAGTTAATAATAACTTGAGATTAAAAGTTACCACAACTAACATCTATGTTGTGTTAGTCTAAGAGTAATTAATGTTCGCAAATAAATGTATTGAATCTAAACTATAAAATATACCATTAATTTGATTATAATTAATAACTAAAAAGTGATGACTGAGTGATGACTCTTTCTTATTGCTCTTCGATTCCTTAAGTTCTGAGAAGTTTCTAATTTTTTAGTTAATAATTGTTTGATCTTTAGTTAAATGCAATCATTTGTCAAATAATAGAATTAGAATTACCTGTTCTTTAGAATTCTGCCTCTAAATAGGAATATACATATCTATATGGAGTAGTTTAGTTGCCCAGTTCAATTAATGTTCAATTAATGTTCAATTACTGTTCAATTATGGTTGAGTGATAACTGAGTAATTTGTTTGCTTTATTGATATCTATCAATATTTAATTAAAAGATTGTATTTAGAAAAAGTTGGTTAGACTTTGATTAACATTTGAATTGATGTCAAGTTTAGGCATTTGTATCGATAGACAGACAGAGTGTCAGACAGAGAGTCAAAAGTTATGCTTTTTTTATAAACAAATGGATGTAAACAATAAATACTATAAAACATGAAATTAAATGAATTCTAATGAAATGAAAATGAAATTAAAATTTCGTGTAATTAAGTGAAAACGTTATTCAATCAAACGATTTGTTTGAATAAAGTTTTTGCAATCATTTGTATTCAAAGCCATTGAAAGCCTGTTCTGTATTGTATTGAAAAACAACAGAAAACCCAAATGCAAAGCAAAACAAATGATTTGTAGAAAGTGTTTGACTAAAAATCTATTAATGTTTAGCATTGAAATGAATAAAAAATGTGTTCGAACTGTACTCTTAAAGTGAATCATAAGTCCGTCAGATTGTTGTCTACGAATAGCGATACATATTGTCTGATGACATCATCGACCGGTTCTCAACACCCGACCAGCCCTGAGCTCAGGGGGAGTCAGACAGATGAAGCCGGTTAGAGGCCACTGGGGGGAGTGGTATGAGCTTAGCCGGGTCTGGTTCACTGGTATGGTTGTGGTTGGCTGTTGTCGTTGACGTCAGGGCTGGCGTTGTTCATGGATTGAGTGGTTGTGCGCTAACATCGTTGGCGTTATTAGAATTCTTTGTCAGATATTTGTAATTCCAACCAAAAAACCTTTTGCTCTGAATTTTGTCTGAATTTCACCAAAAGGTCTCAACAAAAGACTGGTCGACGACAACAAAACTAACTTTTAATTAAATTGAATCGCTGGACAACAATCATAATCATCGGTGAGTTTGTCTTCTCTTAATTATTAGTAAATATTTACTATTATTTGAATTAAAAATATATATTTTCGGTTCAAAAACAAACGTTGAGTTGAGTTGAGTTGAGTCAGTGCTCACAAGTTATGCACATTTGCTTTCAAAATCACTTTTCACTTAATTTTCAATTTTATTATTAAAAAACATTTAATCAAAACTATAAACAAATTCTTTGATTACAATAACTAATGAAAGCATTTAATGGATTTGTTTTGATGTGTTTTGTTTGACTGAATCTCAAATACAAATCAAAATTCAATTGAGAAAAGACTCAAAATTGAGAGCAACTGTTGATTATTGACATACAGTTCGCAGTCATTCACAGCATTGGCTTTACTCCTATCGAATCCTATGAAGAGTGAGTCCAGCCATCAGTCTATGCAAACCAAACCTTACAAATGATAAGCCGTTCGACAATAATATTAATATTAAACTTTCATTTACTCTATATTTTGATTAATATTTTGGAAAACATTTTCATTATTTCCAAACATTTGTCAACATTTTTGGCATTTTTTCTATGACTTCTATAATGAAAATATTTATACTTTAATTGATTCTTATTTTTGGTTATATTTTACTCAATTTTTTTGTATTTGTGTTTTACTTTTGAACGCTTTTTTGTTTTGTTTTTGTTTCGCCAAAAACACAAAACAATGATTCGCATCACGTCTTCGGATAATATGTCCGACGCCTTAACCATCAGATTAGAAGAGCTTTACTTTAGTTTAGTTTTTGTTTTATTTTATTTGTTTTCGTTTCTCAAGTCTTCACTAATTTGAGAATAAGTTTAGAATAATAGGACTCTTATTAGTCAACAATAATTAATAGGAAGGGTATGATTGTCTGTGCCATACGTTCCATACATCGGACAATGATTTGAAGTTAAAGTCCGTTTAAAAATGGTTTTGAACAGGAGTTTAGTTGTGTTCACTTGTCGTCTCACTTCTGGCACCTCTCAGTTGTGGTGTTCTTTCTTCTTAAGGTTCTCTCTCTCTCTCTCTCTCTCTCTCTCTCTC
>JAQIXD010001267.1:0-16290 GCA_034699985.1 Minunthozetes semirufus
AAAGATGAGTGAATGTGATTGAGATCTTCAATGCGTGAGTGAGGCGGGACTGGTTTTCCTCACTTTTTCAAAGACTAATTCAGTCAATAACCAGAGTATAATTTTAAAGTAATATTTCTTTTGGAAAAATAGTTTATTTGTTTGAAAAATACTATTTTTTGACTATAAATGACAAAATTCAAACATTCTTTGCCAAAAAAATGAATTTAATTAATGATATTTTGGATATGTTTTCCCAAAGGGAGTGTTGAATAACTTGAAAATTAATGAATAGTTTTTGAGATTAGAAAAGTGTTGTTATTTGCTTCGTATGTCTCTCCGAGTCTTAAGTTTTGGATTTCGTTTTTCTTATAGACATTTGAATTGATGACTGAATGAAATGGACATCAATTTTCAGTCACAAACAGATAAAACTGTAGCCAAGTTGAGTCTAATGGTCGCAACGCCTTCCCTCAATTCGCATACCTTTCCGTTTTGCTCAGCTTTCCGTTTGAGTCAATTAAAATTCTCGAATATTATTCACTCGAAAGCCTCTGAAATATGTTTCGCACACATAGTGTAATACCTGGTCTAATACCTGAGCTCGAGAACCGCTGTGAAGTAAAGTGAAGTTCACTTAATTTTATATTATTCCTATTTTGAGGCAAAAAATTATAAATAGTTTTCAGAATTTATTGAAAATTTTGAGCAAAGCTTAAAAATAGTGAGATTTTTGGGCCTCTTTTATAAGTGGAAACAATTTACACATTTCTTTTGAGTGACAAATAATTAATTGTTTTAATAATCAATTGAGTTTAACACAATTTGATATATAACACACATGACCATGCCATTATATGCCCATTTTTTATACTTTTCAGTGAGTTTTCACACATAATTTTCTGTGTCATTTGAATTTGAGGCAAAACTGAGGCAAACAATTTTTAATATATTCTCAGATGTATTATCACTCGAATAAAGATAATTAATTTGAATGTAATCTAACTTTTGATTTATTATTTGCAATATATTTGCAAAACTTTATTCAAATAAATCACTTATTCTTAGATTAAATACATCTCTAAATATTAACATAGAGTTTGGTTTGCTATTGAAAAACATTTATCTTTCTCTCGAATGGTTTTAATTATAAATGATATGAAAAATATGTCCATTCATTCAAATATGTAATACGGATGACATCGGTTATTGACTGGACTATAAGCCATGACATGACATGAGTTGATTCAACTAACTCTCAATTTGATTCTTAAGATGCCTTCGAGTTTGTATCCCTAAACAGTTGAACTTTATGTGTTTGTTAAGGATAGGGTTCAAAACACCCATCACAACCATCACAATCTAGATTTATTTAAGATACTCATGATTTTCGAGTTTGTTTGGACATCACTGGTAAGAGTTCTGAAGTTTTATAAAAGTTATGGATTAACTTAAAAAAATTAATTACTTGTTTAACCCGAAGACATGTCAAATGTCTTGTTTTTTCAAATCTGATTGAATGCAATGTTTTATCTTTTTTGGAGAAATTATGTCAAAAGTTTGTATATTAAAGACTGTCTTATGTGGTGTTCACTTGTTTTTCATAACCCGCTATATATCACTCAATTTCCTCTTAGAGTTTACAATAATTATTAATTAATAACTAATAACACATATATTAAGGCAAGTAATGTATGTCTAATCAAACTTTAAGTGCAATTAATTTTCATTCGCTGGTCTTGAGTCGCGTCTACTGATAAAAACCATGCATTCAGTGTTGTTACTTGATTTGGTACCCAAAGTAACCCCTCTCTCCTCTATCTATATATCCGATACATTAATTTTAATAGCAATAAGTTATAGCCAAATAACCAATCAAAGTTTTACGGCCCAAATGACTCATCTGTGGCATCAATTATAGTTTGAATTTTTCCGATTCAAAACGGATTTTATGCTCTGAATATCGCCAACCATTGCTTCTGTCAATAGATTTCTCACTGAAAGGAGAATCAGTTTAAAAGTCAATTAACAAAATTAGAGTAAAAACCATTCAGTGTTTCTCAAAGAGAAGTTTTTCAAAGAAGATATTTCTGAATGAATTTTAATGAAAGATAAGATTTGAATCGATTTTTAGTGCATTTGTGTATTAATTGCGAATTAGAGTAAAGAAATTGAATTAATTGTGAATAAAAAAGTTATAATAATTTTGAATAAGTTTTTCATTTGAAGTGAATTGTATTGAGAGCGCAATGACCTCAACATCAATGTTGACGCCCAGAAAAGCATCGCTTGTTTTGCACTGAACTTGACTGCAGACAAACCGATGAAACTAATGAAATGCAAAACAAATGACGTTCCCATCGATAGACAAAAGTCTATACTCTGTGTCATTCAATTTGAATACTTGTGTCTCTCCAAAGGGTATCACTATTGAGGGTATGCCTTACGTTATAAGTATAAGGATTTTGCGTTATTTGGGGTTTAAATGCCTTTTAAATAATATTTGAGGAAAAATAAATAGAAAGCCTTTCGACGACTAAATTGTTTACAAAAAACTATTCGTGAATTCATTTGAAATGATTTTTTTAATAAAACCTTTTACTCCTTTGAAGATAAGTCTCTGAATTAATAATCAATTCTCATATCAAAAGACAGTTGGCTTTGAATCCGAAGTTATCTTATAATTGAAATTATTTTGATTTGCATTTAATATACGAATAATTGTTTGTATTCTTGAATTCAAAGCAAATATTTTTAAAGTGAATAATATTTTGAATATATTTTTTGTAGTCTTTTATAAATCGGTTTTCGCTCAACGAATAGCTCTTTAAACCAAAAGTATTAAACAATTTATTAATAATACTATTATTCAGTCATTTAATTAGTGTTTGCGATAATATTCAATGCATTTATAAGTGGTTTTAATATTAATATTAATAATAAATAATAAAATGATTTAATAAGCGATTGAATGGTATTTTGATTATGAGTTTTACTAATAATAGCCTAAAATGTGTTGAAAGCAATGAAAACAAAACTAATATTAATTTAAACGAAGAGAAAAACAATGAATTAAACGCCGAAAAAAAGGCGAATGACTGCAACTTTTGGGAGGTATTTATACCTTTTTATATACCCCTTATGACCACTGATTAGGGATTAATATTTTTCTTGTTTTTATTAATTCAATTAAATCACGACTTAAATGGGATTGAATTGAGTTTGGGATCCATTGCCTTAAAATTGATTTAATTGGTTGTTATGAAGTCATGCAATCGGTTTCCACTGAATTAATGTCTGAAACGATTTGCAAAACAAGTTATCCTTCAATAGGAAACCCAAACACTGACTAAAAAGCTATCCATTTGTCTCTTTTTCTGAGCTCTCGAGCCGTAAATCCCGTTTTGATTCGCAATGTATTGTAATTTGCTTTCAATACAACTGATTGTAGAGACAAATGTTATCTAAAACTTTCCTTTAGTTTCTTATTCTCACTCTTGAGGTCTGGTCTCTGTTGTGAGGAAAATGTGTTTCCAGTTCTCCAATCAGTTTGAATGTCACTCAAGACTTGAACAGAACTGAACCACAACTGAGAGCACAATATTTATTACTTTATTTGCTTTTAAATTCAGTTCCGATTCAATGCTTTCAATGTGTTTCTGATGATAAATATAGCGGTCTTTCCGATAGACATCTGATTTAAATTTAAATTGTTTTTGTGCTGAACTTCACTCTTATTTAGCGAACAAACACTCGATTTATTTCCTGAAGAATAGATTCCTTCAAAACCATTGATTTTTTGCGGATATACTGAGAAAACGATTAATTTCTTGGATTTGTTTGACTTTTTATTTAAAGACTTTTGAAGTCATTTTTGAATTTTTCCAGACTTTTGGTTTGTTTAATGATTTTGTGTATGTATTCCCCAATTCTGTGCCAAAATAGTTGATAACTGATGTGGCAAAGGATTTAGACCTCGCTCTTCAAGATTTGTCGCCTGACATTGAGATTTCAAATAACATCAGTAATGGAATTATCGATGAAAATGCCGGCGCTTTTGCCGTCGGAGCAGAAGAGTCGGATCCCCTTCTACTCGAGTCGACTGCTGTCAGAACTGCAGGAAATAATTCACAACAAAATGCAGTCCAACACAAGTCTAACGTCAACCCAATTGATGACAACAACAGTAAGTTTTGACTGAATTTCACTATTTTTTACGCAAAACTGCAATTAATGGAAATAATCTGCTAACTGTCCAAAACTTTTATCGCTAAACCACTTATCTCTTCAGTCAGTGCTGAGGCATCACTCGATAAGCCCTCACCTCTATTGCCAACTGATTCCTCTGCTCTTTTGCCAACTTTTACGGCACACTCTTCTGCCGTATCTTCAAGTTTTCAAAAGCCTTCTTATAGTTTGCAATTGCTTTCAGTGATGGATAGCACTCAGATTACATCAGAATCTGATAAATCAAATCCAGAAACAGAGCCTCTCTTTGTAAGTCTTTGATTATTCATTGCTTTGGTTTATAAATGAGTTTATATATCTCTTTCCGTTATAAATGTTTTTTATGTTTTATATGCTTTCCGTTTAACTAAAACTGTTTTCGAAGAATATATTTCAGTTTTTGAGTTTATTTTTGTAAATATTATTGAATTCGAAAAAAATGTTTATATTTTTAGAATTGTAATCAAAATCAAGAATCACTCAAAGATATGATAACACAAACAGAAAATGTATCAATTAATCCATCAAATGACGGCTTAAACGAAGAACAAAATGGAGAAAATTCAGCCGCCAGTTGTGAATCGATTCCCGCAGATATCGGTCTCTTAGAGCGTCTGATCCGTTGTCACCCGATTTGGTTTCTGCCTGAAATCGGTCGGGCGGGTGTCGTACACCTTCTGCAGGGCAAAGAACCTGGTTGTTTTATTGTAAGTATTTATTTCAAATTTATTTTTCTTTTTTTTTGTCTCTGATATCAATCAATAGATAAACTAATTTCTCTCTAATTTTAAATACTCTTTCAAAACGATATATTAAGTAAATTGTATTCAAAGATCTAAATCTCAAAGAAATTAATTTTATTGCGATTTTGCGTAAGATTTCGACAATAATTGATTGAATCAATTGAAATCTTAATCAAATCAGTGATAAAAGTATTGAGAAATTATTGATTCTTTGAACTTTGTGTTCCAATTCCCAAATGGTTTCCCAAAATATTTAATTATTAGCGAAAAAAGTGATTCAAAAAGTGATCGAATTTTTCACAGAATAAAAGCCATTCAATGGCTAACCATTGAAGCGAATCTCATGTTAGACAGGATTTCAAAGATCAGTTTGAGTCTGCTTTTATTGAGAGATTAATTATTTTTCTTATTTTATTGTTATTTTTGACATCAATTCTAAACAACCATTTATTAGATCCCAAGAACTTCTTAAAAACTTTTAATTTGAAGTAAGAATTGCTTTTATTTTATTATTATTGTATTCAAAGAAAAAAAAGGATAATAAACTAATTGAGTTCTCTTCAGTTCTCTCTCCAAGAGTTTAAAAATAGATTTTTATGTCCGAACACTAGTTATCAATAATTTTCGCTTATTTTTTGGGATTTTCGGCGAATAATAAATATTCTTAAAAATATGTGCCAAAGATTTCTATGTTTTGACCCCTTTTTGCGGTTATTTTTCATTAACTCTCTGTTTGTTGAAAATCCAATTCGTTTTTGGTGTTATTGGAACCAACTGTTGGCCACAATATTTGTCTTCAAATGCCTATAATTATAATAAAATTCAAGTTATTTCTCCAATTTATTCAACGCCTCAACTATTTTGTGATAAATAATGAGAAAAATTTGATTTGAATTTTTGTTAAACTTTTGTTAAAACTTTTCATAAATTAATTCATTTTTTGGATTTGATTTGCATTTCAGTCAAAAAGCCTAATATTTTTCAAAACAAATCTCTTTTTAAATCATTTTTGACATTAAACACAATATTCCCCGCATTTCCTGTTTTAGTGACCCTTTTCTATATCTGTGTCCATCATTTAAATGATTTCCTCTGTTTGAAGGTCCGCCAGTCCAGTAAAGCCAACACTATGGCGCTGTCCGTTCGTTTGCCCGAAGGTCGGGGCCCTCATATCGAACACTATCTGATAGAAGACGGCGGGTCTGGGAAATTGCATTTAGAGGGTTCGGACAACTATTTCAGTGCAATTCCAATGTTAGTCTGCCATTACTCCAACTGTTGTGATGAGCTTCCGGTGCAGTTGACTCTTCCCAAAGTACTCGTTCAGTCCAATCGCCAACAGTTGACGTCTTTGGCTCTTTTAGGACAAGACTTCTGGCAATCGAGTCTTTCAAAGCTATCAAATTCTAATGAAGACAAAAGTGATGACAATTCTAGTTATTCTCCAAATTCGAACTCCAGAACCAATACCTGTACGACATTCAAGAGTGAAACCAATTCTATTCCGCCTCCTATTCCTCCCAAACAAGATATGTCATCAGTTGACCCAATTATTGACACTAAAAAGTCATCAACAGTTCCAATATGCCAGCCATCAGTGATAGCCCCAAAAGTACCTCTGGGGGCACCACCACCAGTAGCCCCTAAACCACGTTCGGCACCACCAGTACCACCGAGAAGTAAATTTGCGACATTAAATAGTAGTCATTCAAACACTCAAAACTCGTCTTCAGTGGTAACCAACACAAAGCCTTTGATAAATACATCGAATAGCGTTTCGAGCTCTTTGAACAGCGCAACGACTGCCCCAAACACTGCACCCAACACTGAAATCACTTTAATTCATTTAAATGGTACCAAAAATGGACGCACTTCGAGCACAGGTAGTTCTGCTTCCAATTCTAGTCAACAGAAAGACAATTCGCCAAAAAATATTAAGAAGAGTCCAACAAATGCTCAAAAGCAGATCCTGTGCTATAGAACTTCACTTCACGACAAAGAGAGTGATTACGAAGACATTTGGGGCGCGAATACTATCTCTAAACTCAATCTTAAGCCAACGATGAGAGGTATTTCTGAAAAGAGTTTGCAATTAAGCGATGGAAGCACTCAAACGGAAGCCCCAAATCCTGCAAAGGGTGAGACTACTCGTCAAACATCGTTCCCCTTCTATGTCGATCCCATTGATGTAATTCCCAGAAAACTTATTTCTTCGAAGACTTCGCAAATGAGAAGATCTGATACTTCTATTAATGATATAAAACCATCAAATGCTTCCTTTTTTGGTCATTCAATGGAGAGTTTAATCGATAGTATTAGGAGTGAGTCCTCACAAATCGATACCTGTATTCAAACCGTTTGCACATATAATCCAAAGCTAACCGATGCTCAGCTTCAGGTCGGGTGCAGTACTTTTTCTCGGCATAAATCTAATAGCAATCGGGAGTCTTCCTGGCCTTTAGACACTTCTTGGAAATGGTTGGACGATAACCTCTCTTCCCTTTGCAATCGTCCCTTCAGGAGAGGGTCACTCCTAAGTTGTCAGAGAAGTAGTTTAGTTGAGTCAATGAAGAGCGATGTGACGACAGTCGAAGATTTACTTAACATCGAAGCGCCAGAACTGACTGTTCCCAAGACTTCACATTTGATATCAAATGAGTTAATAAAAGCACTCAAAAAGAGTGAAGAAATGAAGACTCAATTAAATGAAAGGAATGAAAGATACGATAATTTAGCCCTTTATAGGAATAACAGCCTAAATATGAGTAAACAGGAGTCAAGAGAAGTGATGTACGACACGGACACTGAATTCAGTGAGCCCTGGGATAGCGATTGGTGGGAAGGGCTTATCAAAAAAGTGTTCCCCAGAAATGCTTTGATTCAATTCAGTCCTGAAACAGAAGACAACGAATTTTTAGTGAACAGAGAAAATATGGTCAATAACTGCGATAACACTTCAACGCTAACCAGTCTATCGGACAGTCGCATCACCAGTACATTCGATATCACAGAAGTCAGTTCTATCGGTGAAATTCGTTCCATTTGTTCTGAAACTGAGAGAGAAAGAGATTCGACTGCAAGCGATAGACTCACTGTCTTAGAGGCGGATGAGTTGGGAATCGGTTTAAATTTAAGTCACTATATATTCGAACTCTGGACCGAAGGGAACAATACGTTCGCAAAAGCCGTCAATCATTTCATTCAATGCACTGAAGAGAGTACTGAAGCAAATCCAATGATGTGAGCAAAGAGTTATCCATTTATCTGATTATTAATTAATTTTTAATTACTTTTGTGTTTCGTTAGAGTTATGCGAAATATTCGTCAGTTTATGAACGGAATGAAGAATTATTTGGTGAAACACGGAGAGGGACAGTTGGCTCAAATGGTTCAGTCAGAGAGGGCTAAACTCAAAGCTAATGAATTCCTGAATATCGACGCAATACTCGAAAGTGCTTTACATCGATTGGTAATAAAACCGCTGAAGAAGTTCTTGTATCAGCTCTTCATTAAGGAATACACAAAAAACGGGTCTTTGAAAGTGTTGTCACAAAATATAAAAGCGGCACAAAAGAAGTCACCCCAAGAGTTGGGGGTTCGGCCGGAATTACTCGCCATTGACTCGAAAACTATGTCTGACATTCAGAAGCACTTGAGTCGACTCCAACAGTCGTATTCACCCTTAAAAAAGTTGGAGCACTTGTTGTCAACGATTTCCACTATTTATAATACTATAAGACAACAGCAGAAGAAGAAGAGCACTGACTCTAACGGTCAGATTAAGTCGGAATACGCGTCATTCGGTGCCGACGACTTCCTCCCCATTTTCATGTATGTCTTGATTCAGTGCGGAGTTGTTTCCGCAGAAATAGAGGCCGACTATATGTTTGGATTACTTCAGCCCTCAATTCTGAGCGGCGAAGGGGGCTATTACTTGACTACTCTGAGCTCTGCCATACATGAGCTCAAACTTATGCACCAAATGTCGAACACAAACGACAATACAATTGATTCAAACAATGATTTAACTAATTCTTCGAAAACAATACCCCTTTCAGAGATGAACAGTTCCTCGAGTGAAACCAGTGTTACCTCTGCTTCTTGTGGACAACACTCGCCCTATACTCAGATAAAACTGCCAAAAACCGCAGACCTTAAGGCATACATGAAAATCATGATTCCCGACGAATTCACTTCAAGCATATCAGTGAAGACACTTCCGGTTCGTCCGAATATGACAACGAAAGAGGTCTGCAAAATGATTGCTCACAAATTCAAGATCACAAACGCAGAAGACTTCGGTCTTTTCAAAGTCATTAACGGAGAAGAGATATCACTCAATGACAACGACTTACCACAAGCCGTCAAATCGGAAGCAATAATCATAGGACAGGACTGTCTGTTCGCTTTCAAGCGATTCGACGCAAAATTCATTTGGCCCTTAAGTAAAGTCATCTAAACATTGAGTTATCTCTTATTTATATTTATTTTAATCCAAACATTCATTTCTCACAAAATTATATACAAATACTTATAGTTTTAAACTTAACTCAGAAATCATTTTCTATTAAAAGAGTAATTAATTAATTCTTTTCTATTCTTTTCATAAAATAATATTTCATTAATTGATTGATAACTTTCGGAGAAAAAAGTATCAAATTATTAATAATTAAAACAATATTTGATTGAATTGTGGCTTAAATTTGTAAATATTTAATAAAGTATTGAAAAAATTGATTCAAAATCATTGAAACCGATTCTCTTTAAAATTATTGCCCTTCGCTCAGGTCTTAAACAGGTTGTGCGTCCTTAGCACTGCGCTCCCGTCGCCCAAACCTTTATAAACTCTTATAAAAACCAAATTAAGTATTAAAACTAAAAAATTTTATTGGGTTTGAACTTCTTTTACTTAAATATTACATAATTATTAAAAAAGAGTGAAAAATAGTTTACATTTCGTGAGGTTTTGTTAAAATCTGATTAAAAGCTAAAATGATTTTGAATCCTAAGTTGAATATACTTAATGTACTCTTAATGGACCTAAAAATGGTTAAAATGGTATCAAATATTAAAATTATTATTAAAAACGAGTGAAAAATAATTTCCATTTCTTGATGTTTGGTTAAATACTTTGAAATCTGATTGAAAGCTAAAACAGTAGACATTTCAATAAACGCTAAGAAATGGGTCCATTCATTTGCCGACATCACTGATTAGTTGGTCCACCATAACCGAAAGTTCGCCGTTTTCTTGAGTTTTCTGCTCTAATTGGCTCTGAAGTGAATTTATTTTCATTTCCAATCGTTTCGTTTGAATTTTATAAGAAAGGACTTGGTTTTCGAGCTCTTTCTTATCATCGGTTATCATTTGTTGTTCCATTGAGGCGTTTTTGGTCATCAGATGATTGCATGTATCCTCTAATTGTCTTATTCTCTCGAAGGCCTGGTTTTCCATCGAAACTCTCGCTTTGTTAGACGAAGACAACTCTTCTTTTAATTGATTGCATGTCTTCTCGATATGATTCCTATCATTAATTGAGTTTTTGAGTTCCGATTCCATCGAATCCAACTTTTCAGTGGCGCAGGACATCAATTCTTCATTAATTTGGTGAAGAGTTGTTATTAAATTCGTTAATTTCTGTTCGGTTTCGTTGCATTTCTTCTCGGTTTGCAGCGATTCCTCCAATTTTTGGGTCATTTCCTCTAACTTTATATCTTTTTGTTTCAATTCTTCTTCCAATTGGGTTATCCTTTCTTCTAATTCTTTATATTTGTGGTGTTGAACGGCTGAGGCCAACACATCTGGCTTTTGTTCACAGTTTGGCTCTTCCTTTGTTTCACTGACTTCTATGGTTTGTTGCCAGAGCGGCGACACAGCACTGACTGATGGCTCAACTGAAATGTTGCATATATTAGAGACACGCGATTTTGGTGTTTCCGCGATTCGACATTTGGCAAAGTCTTGGATCAAACCGGTGCTGTCGTTGTGTCTATCGTTGTGGTCATCGTTCACGAAAAAAGGTTTACTAGTTTCCAACCTATGCCTGGGTTTCCTTCTCTCTGGAGGTGAAGGCGTTTGAGTTCTATACAAAGGGTCGAAATTTTGCATTAAAGAAGATCTTGACTTCGGTTTGTTGTCATCTCTGTTTATGTTCCAGGAATCCAGAATATCGTTGTATTTGTAGCCAACACTCGATGATTGATAGTTGGGATGGCCTTTCGAGTAATCGTTGTTTGATGGACTGTATGTTGAATACTTCCAATCGGTGGCCGGAGATGAAGAGCTCGATCTTTTAGGGGAATAATCATTCTATTTGTTGGGAAAAACAATTAGTAATTAATCGCATAATTAAAGTGGTCTCACATTTCGCGATAAAAAGTTATACATTTTTCGGAAAAAATTAAACTTTTTCTTTGATTTTGACTCAATTTTTAAAATTTTGTCGAAATTAGAAAATGTATTGAAAGGAGAGAACAAAACTTTTTAATGATATGAGAAGAGCTCAGACTTTAAAAACTAGACTTCTATTCAATTAACAAAAAAGTAATTCTTTGAGAAATTAATTTTGAGTGAAAACTAGATTTTTGAGATGATTTCCAACAAAAATGTATTTAATTTAAACAAAATATTGAAATATTAGTCACAAAAAAGCAATTAACGTAAGAAACTGTTATACAAGAGATTCGGGTCAACTCATAGCCCACAAGAAATCCCACACATTTATTGCCAAATAAAGGCTCATTCAATGAAAAAAAAGACTCAAAGAGTAAATACAATAAAACTTTTTCACTTATTTATACAAAACTATAAATTAATTGAATTACCTCTTCGTTGGAACTAATCATTGTCAGCTCCATAAAGTCGTTGACTGTATTTGGGACTAATGTGTGGTCAGTCTTAAAATATGTATCATTTGCTTCATCGAAGGGATGATTGAAGTCCTCATTTGCCTCGAAATAAGAAGTCTGATCCAAATCGCAATTATCTGATGTCTTTGGTTCGCTGTCCTTCGACTCAGACATTATGTGGACGGCGTCTACCAAATCAGAGATCACTTCTTTAATTATGGATTCGTTTGAAGCACTTCCCGTCGACTGGTTTTTAAGAGAATTCTTTAAATATTTGATAAAATACATCAGAAAATGAAATGAAAATCAATTAAAAGTAAAAACTATTGAATGCATTGAAAGTTCATTGAAAGCAATGAACAAAAGAAATGATCAAATTTCAAACGACTCGTGGATTAGACATAAAGAAATTGAGTACCGATTGAATGTGAGACTCAGGGATTTGATTACCCATTAATACGAAATCAAAGGATTAAATATCAGTCATATAACTGACTAGAATTGTTAATTAATGGAATCAATACTAACAGTTTAGATGTCTTTCAGTATTGGTTCTACTCATTGGCATCAAATGACAGAAGAAAGTGAACTAATTTTGTCACTCATTTCGTCTAAAAATAGTTTTCCTGCAGTTCTGTAGTCAACGAATAATTGTTGAGTATTTCAGAACTGAAAATCAGTTGAACTAAAGGCCAACCATTAGTGCCAATAGTTTATTAGATATGTTTTTCATGAGAGTACATATGTTTGATCACTGATCAGGGTATAATCGAGGGTATAATCAGGTCAACTTCGAATACTCAAATAGAGTCATCAATTTTATTGAATATAAACTTTAGGCGTTTGATTGATTGCATCTCAAAAACACATTTAAATTATTTTTCAAAATTAAAATATAAAAAGTAATAAAAAGTATTATGAGTTTTAATATTCATTTAAAACTTGAATTAATTAACAAAAATAAATATATTGGAGAATAAGTTATAAAATTTTCTTTTATTTGTCAAACTTGTAACGTTTGACACCTTTTGATGGAATCGACTCATTATTCTGTTCAGAGAATCCGTTCATCAAATTCTGTATTTCGTATATCGTGTTCTGTACTCTGAAAAACAAATTCAATTAATTTCCAAAAGTGAGTAAAACATTTTTAGAACAGGAGAGGGTCAGGAATGCCTAAAAATAAGCTTTGGAAAGGTCAATATGGGAGGGCTGTTCCTCTTGTTTATGATTAGACATACTTATGACACTCGACGCCAAAGTCTTGCATGAATTCGAGTTTCCTTTGAGTCATAGATATCTTCAAACTATGGGATTGAATGCAAGCAATCATTTTGTCGAATAAGAGCTCAATTTGATTGACATTCAAATCGGGCTTTTGATACTCGATATCAATTAGTCTGAGATAAAGGACATAATTGTTTGGGTCATGTTTTAGGGCAGAGTTTAGTATTTCTATGGCTTTTTCGGTATTTTTCCTAATTTTAAAGAGAAATCGCGAGTATTTTACTGACAAATGAGAGCATAGTTTTGGACAATCGGTTAACTTATCGATTGAACTCTGAAATTGATTTTCGACTTCAATTAAATCTCTTTTTCTGAGCAATAAATTTATTTTAGAAATTCTTGTTTCAATCAAATATGGATATCCTTTTTCATATTTGTCCAAAATATGGAGCGCTTCCTCGAAATTGCCTGAATTGGGGATCAAATCGAAGATTGTAATTAAGTTATCAAAAAAGTTAAATGTCTTTAACAAACCCTCGCGTTCTTCGAAAAGGGACCACAAGTTGTGTATTTTGAATGACTTTTGAGTATGGATTTCAGTGGCTCTTCGGAAGACCTTTCGGATGGCACTCAAGTCGAAACTCTCGAAGAATTCTTCGCCCGATTTTATCATCTGATATCTTTTCTCAATTAAATAGTTTGAGTACTGAAACAATGGTTTAATAATTATTCAACAAATGTTAAAAAATTCAAAGAAAGACATACTCTGATCCACATGTGCTCATAGAGAGCACAGGCAACTAAACATCTCTCAAATAAGAAGATAACATTTGATGGTTTGCTTCGAGAGATTTCCCAATTGAGATATTGCATCCAATTATCTAACTGTTTTATGTCTAAAGGGTTCACATGAAAATAGGGCCTTTTTATATTGTCCTCAAAACGAGACCTCTCTTCCACCTTTTTCAGAGAGGTTTCAAATATTAGTTTTCTTTCTTCTATAACTTTTCTGCGAATGAAAATCAATTTCTCTTCACTTTTCTATAAAAGAAAATTATTTTATTGTTTTAACTACACTTTGTTTAAACTGATTGGAGAGTCATTGGACAGACCTCTGAATCGGTTCCATTAACACAAACAGCAATGTTTTTAATTGTCTCCATTTGATTGTCTTCTGTATTGTTATTTGACAAATGTTTGAAATATTGATTTTCATATGAATTGTATTCATTTAGACTCAGAATATCATTCGGAGAGTTATTCTCTACAAATTGTGTGAAACTCTGAAAGTGTTGACCCAAACCTCTGACCCCAACATTGAATAACCGATCGTAAAGCATTAGAACACCCGATAAACGCTTATCGGACAACCATTTCAGATAAAGTGACCACAACTCAGATGAGTTAAAGTCTTGACCGCACTGTTTGACAGCCCTTTCAAACAAATGAAGAATTTCTTTTTCGTTTGAATTGAATTCAAGGAATAGCTGAATGTAATGAATCCATATATCAGTACTGATTGGAAAGGCTTTAACAGCTCTTTCGAGGACTTCAATGGCATTGTTTGGATCCGATAACTTGAGCTCATATTCCGCTAACTTTTTCCAATAGACGTAACAATAGGGGTATTTTGACAGAAACTCATTGAAAGACTTCCTGATTGAGTTCAGGTCTTTCTATTGATCATAAAAATGACAAAATTTAATCAAAAATTAGTTTATTTTCCGCAACAAAAAAAAAACGTTTATGAACCGAATGTTCAGAGCATTGAAGAAGAAGAGTCCAACTCATGAAGTCGTTTGGATTGTTCCGTACGGTTTGCCATAACTTTTCCATTTGAAATCCATTAGTCTTACCCTTTGTCTTATCATTGGTGTTATCGACGACTAATAATCAAAAACATTTAATTGATATAAACAAAGAATTATTGAATCAATGATTTTATTACCGATTTTTATATTCGACATTAGATTCAATTCAATACAAATGAATACAACTTATAATTAAATTAAAATTATTTGAACAGAAGTTTTGAGGAAAATTCAAAATACAAGTCTATAGAACTATTTGTATGTGTGTCGGGCACCTGCCTTCTAATTAATTAATTGAACACCTTTTTAGCTGAAAGGCTCAGAATAAACAATAATTCTTTGAATAATTAATTCACACAAAAAGACACTAAAATTAAATTAAACGATAAAAATATATGAATGAATTGAATCGGAACTAACGCTTATAAAACTGGATTTTATAACTTTTTGTAACAATTATTTTGCAAAAACTAATCAAAACTGATTTGTATTTAATAATAATTTATTGGAACAGATGTTCTGTTTCTCAAAACTAAACCTCAAATTCAATTAAACCACAGATTATTCAAAATATGTTTATTTCGAAAGTGAATAACATTTCGAGTTTTAAGTCACGAGAATTATAAACAAAATTTAATATTTATTCAGAAATTTATATATTTTTAATACTCAGAATTGAATGACTAATTGTGGAGTAAGTGTGCTCTAATTGTACTGTAATTGTGCATGATGCTTGCCGAGCTATTCCGGGAATAAATGGGTTATTCTTCTTAAGTTTAAATCCAGAAAAAATTGTTTTCATTTTGAAATTCTTAAGAAATCTTTCGAACAATAAAAAAGGTTTAAAAAACTTTTAAGGATTTTTGGGATCATTTAATTTAAGCCTGAAATTCAAGTGAGGAATATAATGGTTGCGCTCATATTGTGCTGATATTGTGCTCAGCATATTGTGACAAAAATAACAAAAATTAGAGGAATTGACACAAAATGTTGTGAAGAAAATAAATATCTCTAAAGACGTCTTTCATATGTAATTCAATTTATTGGCCATTAGTTGGGAATCAAAACAATTTGTAAAAATGATAGTAAATAAGCAAAACATTAAGTGATTCGAGTCATCGACAAAAGGTTTTCATAAGAATTCCGGAGAAAAGCTGTTGAAAATCCAATTAATAGAATCGAGTGAATAAATATTTCATAATAAAAATAGTGGCCAACAAATTGACTCTATCACAGTCTATGGCATACACTTTATGCGCAAATAGTAGTCATAGAAACAGATTAATGTATGAGAAGTATTACAGAATGACAGCCAGAGAGGGATGCAGTCAAGGATGAGGGAGAAGCGGGAGAGAGCCAAGAGAGCAAAGAGTAGTTCATTGATTCTGCACCCATTCCACTCAGGGAGAGAGGGAGGAGAGAGAGAGAGAGAGAGAGAGAGAGAGAAATGGGAAG